>WEDG01003132.1:0-125735 GCA_017591395.1 Schistocephalus solidus
CCTTTGATGAAGACTGCTTTGCCAAAGTCTTTTCGAACTTTTGTGCGGCCGCAATTGGAGTTCGCTATCCAAGCTTGGAGACCCTGGAACGCGAAAGACCTCAATATCCCTCGAAAAGGTTCAAAGACGTGCAACCAAACTTGTGACTGGACAGGGCTCATTACCCCTATGAAACCCGATTAGCTAACCTTAATCTCTTTCCCTTGAGTTACAGGCAGCTACGAGGTGACCTGATACAAACATTCCGTATCATGTGCGGTCAGGGCTGCTGCCTCGCACCCGGAGACTTCTTCCAGTTAGCAACAACCACGAACTTGAGAGGGCATCCACTCAAACTACGTGTAACTGGGGCCAGACTGGATACACGAAAGTTCTTCTTCTCCAAGAGAGCGGTCGACGCTTGGAATGCTCTGCCTCTGGATGTTGTTATGGCTACTTCCGTTGAGCTTTTTAAGAAAAAAACCTGGACCAGTATAGCAGTGCCCACTATAATATCCCCAGATCTTCTTAGTCACGTCCCAGTTGAATAACACTCTTATATGACAATACTACTTTCTATATTACAGTACCATTTTTTTATAGCATTTTTTTATTAGCTCAAACTCGTCGCATATGCCTCACTCACGAGAATCTCGTCACTAATAATAGCATGTACTCATGCTACTCGGCATATGCAAGTACACATTTCTGTTTACTCTTTTTGATGAGCCAACAGCTGCTTATTTTTCCGCACGCTATTATGCAAAACCAACTTTTTACATTTTCATGATGTACCAGAGGCTTTTAGCCATACTGTAACCAAGAGGGAGTTCAAAGGCGTTTGCCTATCTTTCCCTTAATAAACTTGACTTGACTAACGCTCTCCCCCACACTTACCGATAATAGAATATTCAAACTCGAGCTACTTATCCATCGCAGGCCTGGCGATGAATGATCGAAAACGTTGGCCTGCCGAAGTCGACTCCTTGAAAAACATAGAGATTTGGGCAGCTGCTCGAAAGCATCCCACGCAACGCGCTCTCGGTTACAGTTAATTAGTGACGTCCGTCTGCAGCACCCGCGCAGAAACAGACAAAACTTACATAACAAGTGGTTTTATTAAAAAATATAAAGACATGAGGAGTTTTTACCCTCTAGAATGCAGTTTAAACAACTAGCAAAACTTGGCGGAAGCGGCATTCTTCTGAAGATTCTAAATATTTTTTAAAAAAATTGAAAAAAACCGCAGGGAAAAGATGATGTCTTTGCATTTGGATGCTATCATACTATCATCACAGGGTCCCAGCATAAACCTATTACGTGTTTTGGTAGGCTTGTAACCCTCACTTACATTCTTAACGGCGAAAAACTGGACGGGATCCAAAGCTGAGACAGTAAGGACAACGTTTGCAGTATAATCGGTCCTCTAAACACAGTATGAAAATTTTTAAATATCATGTGATACAGTAGGCTGGATGTGGGTGATTTAGTGCAAAGGTAGAAAATCCCAAGGCTCTCCTCAGTGGCTCGTAGGGCGTGGACTGTGCGCAAGCCTGCACAGGATCTACTTCCGTCAGAATTACTGATAATCATTCTGCCCATGTACAAGTTGTTTACGATACTTATCCTAATGTAATAGTTTTTTACCCTGTTTATACCAGAAGATGTGAAAATAAGGGATTTTCAAAGACACACATTCATCGTCTACAAAAACAGACACAAAACGTTGAACAGCGCGGTTAGATTACTTTGGGCAATTTTTCATTTAAAGAGATTACTTTTGTTAATTTTCCTGGAATAATTCCCATTTCCATCGCCCCCAGCACAGAAACAGACAAAACTTACATAAAAAGTGGTTTTATTAAGTTGTTTTGCTTCGTAAAAAAATATAAAGACATGAGGAGTTTTTACCCTCTAGAATGCAGTTCAAACAACTAGCAAAATAAATGCAAGTAAAAATAGCGTGAGGAAGAAGTGACCATCCTAGAACAGGCGGAAGCGTCATTCTTCCGAAGCTTCTAAAAATTTATAAAAAAAGATTTTAAAAAACCGCAGGGAAAAGGTAATTTCTTCGCGTTTGGATTTTATCATATTATCAGCACATTGTCCCAGCATAAACCTATTACGTGTTTTGGTAGGCTTGTAACCCTCACTTACATTCTTAACGGCGAAAAACTGGACGGGATCCAAAGCTGAGACAGTAAGGACAACGTTTGCAGTATAAGCGGTCCTCTAAACACAGTATTAAAATTTTTAAATATCATGTGATACAGTAGGCTGGATGTGGGTGATTTAGCGCGAAGGTAGAAAATCCCAAGGCTCTCCTCAGTGGCTCGTAGGGCGTGGACTGTGCGCAAGCCTGCACAGGATCTACTTCCGTCAGAATTACTGATAATCATTCTGCCCATGTACAAGTTGTTTACGATACTTATCCTAATGTAATAGTTTTTTACCCTGTTTATACCAGAAGATGTGAAAATAAGGGATTTTCAAAGACACACATTCATCGTCTACAAAAACAGACACAAAACGTTGAACAGCGCGGTTAGATTACTTTGGGCAATTTTTCATTTAAAGAGATTACTTTTGTTAATTTTCCCGGAATAATTCCCATTTCTATCGCCCCCATAACCGGCAATTTGAGCGCAAGTCTTCTTGAGAACGTAGCGGTTCTCGTTCATGTTCAAGCATACTCCTGACTATAAGCAATCGCACGCATTTAATTCTAACACGGTGGGTTGACACGCCTAGGCGCGGGTTCACGCCCTGTCAGTCACCTGCGCCGAATTCCAACCCCGGTCTTATTTACTTTGTCGTTACACCTGGCCCTGATGGGTGAGGAGAGGGCTTTATATACACCGGAAGTCACCGACCGTGCACGCCCCCTCTCTGTGGGGCACACAGTGAACATTATCGGAATCGATGGTCAACTTGTTGTTCGCATCGAACGCGAAAGGCAATAAATTAAGAGAATACTGCCCGCCACTCCGATTTTTGGGTAGAGGGCATACGAGACCGCTATTCAATCACCGAAACGTCATTTATTTGTCGGCAGACTAATGTTTTGTTCTGTCTTCTTGACTATCAACTGCAGCATAAACCTTTCCTTTCACATCAACAGAAACCGCGTCACCCAGCACACCAGACCGTAATCAAAATAACGATCAAGAGCCAGTGTAAGGTAACGAGCCTTTCAATGACGATCGGGGACAGTATATCATTGAAAGGATTAAACTTACTATTGTGGCTACGCTCAACATGCCTCAGAAGACCACGTTTGCGGACGAAGGTCTTCCTACAAAATACACACATGTACAGTTTCCGTCCTGAAAAAACAAGAATAAGTTTTTTTAATTGGTGAAACAGGTTACTACCATCTGAAGTCAGTCTATATCTTCATAAAAAAAACATGGTACGACGGCATGAAACAACAAAATATTTAGTTCAACTATAACATGTGTGATGAATCTCGGTTGTGCATTGAGGCACAGAAATCAGTAACTGACACCAGGACCTTTAGTATCCTTGAAAAACGCGGTACCAATATTCAGCACGATGGACATCATCCTTGCTTAGCACTTCAGTTAATTAGGCAGCTGGGCAGGTTACGCTTACATTGGTAGCAAGGGTTATCAGATCCTGTTAGAGTTGGGGTTATGCAACCGCACCGCTAACCGAGAGACCAGGTTATCTAGCATCCGTCTCAAACATTCGTACAATTTTTCTGCGCTACTCTCATGCTGCAGCAGTACGCACAACATCAACACATCTTACTACTTACTTATATTAGGTAGTTCGTTAGATTACGTTTTTATATCAGGGTTTATCGGACTCGGTTAGGGTTAGCGTAAGGTAACCGCACCGCCAAAGTAAATTATATGCAGTGTTCAATGGAAGCGGAACTAATGAAAGTGTCCAGTATTACACATGCTACCACATTACCTATAACCGATCGGTTTGCTTAGGAAGGGCTTTGTAATAACTCAATAAAACCCTGCTTCCTATACATGTCAAAACTGCAATACAATTTTCAATTAAAGGAATGTGCCAAAAGACACAGGTCAGTTTCCGATAGCCAAATCACTGTTTACAACAGCCAGCACATCAAATTAAAATTTGGCAACGAAGTAGAAAAATTACACATCACAGCTTTCAGAAACAACAAACAGCCGGAGCTAAAAAAATAAATACACTTTAACGACGCTGATAATATGATGAGGTGTTTAAATAACACTGGGTAAATACCCAACTGAAAAAGATCGATGAGCAAGGTCCATAGTTTTGGCCGACTGAGCTGCTTTTCGTCGATTGACATGGTAGATTCATCAGAACAGATGTATGAACAGTTGGAAATGCCGCAACTAAGGCTGCGAAATTATGAAAACCTGGCCGTCAATTTTATAACAAAAACAGTCGACTACAAGCTAAGCTTGAATAATTAATCCGGGAAAATGCATAAACACAAACACAGCCAAACCCACTGCCTAGAAAATGGTTTATGAGAAAAGGAAACGCAATACCTCTGTGGACACCGTCAACATGCTTCTTCAGATCCCTCTCTTGTGGAAAGATTTCACCGCAAATGTCACAGTCACGCTTTCCCTGTCCTGGAGGAAAAAACATCTGATTAACATTGCCAGCCTCATTTCCGAAGACAAAAGGGCAAGAGGTGAGCACACACGACCCGCGCACAATGAACACACAAACGGGTGACACAGAGACCACACTGAGATAGCCCTACTGCAGCCGAACCCTCGTTGAAAAGAAGGACCCAACTTTCCCATCGACTGAAAACTGTCTAGTTGGTTAATTTAAAGGAATGCGCGGAATTATCGCGCCTTCTCGTCCTCTCCCATACATTTTTAGGCAGATCAAGCTACTGCAGGCCTAAGATCCAGCTAGGAAAATTTGAAACCCTCACCAGTATTAAGCCTTTCCAGAGCTACCACTATACGCCAAACATTTCTGTGAAGTAGGCCATATCGACGGAGAAGAAAGCCATGTTTGCCAGAGGAGGAAAGAATACATGCACTCAAGAACGATCTACATCACAGTTTTGCATACTTTATTGAGGAGTCTGACAGAGGTTTACTACCAGACGGCTAAAGTCTTGTGACACGATGTTGATAGCTGTATCGTTGCGTCAATAACAAATGGGAAGTGCGCTATGCGAAAGCCTCACGTCATGCCAAAAACTCCGCCCATTATTAAAACTTGTTGGTTTAAACCAGGCTTTTATACCCAATGGAAATCTGGCTCCTAATTCCTCTTCCACATATAAATTACCAAATGTGCTTTTGAAAGATCACGGCCAGCTACTCGCAGTGAGGTGGGAATTTGCCAAATGGCGGAGTAAGCTCAATCTGCTTAAAACCGATCCAGACCACAATGCCTCAATTAAAATGCAGCCATCAGGGGACCTCTACGTCGGGTCATGTCTGGGATTTCCGCATTGACGACCACATCACGCGGTGTTATGAGCCAGCACGTATGAGGTACGCGTACCTGTGGCGTTGGAAACATCAACCATCTCGTTCCACCTATCCCCATTCGCACTATCTTGGCCCTTTTAATGAAAAGCTGTGTGGGTGTGTGAAATCGGTGAGGTAAATGCTGGCAGTGTCAACAATTCATGTGCAATAAATGCAGCGTCCGCAGAATAGCGTTCGTTCTGGCCGCCTGAATTGAAAAAACATAGGTAGGGCCATCCGTGTGTAAAGGGTTACTAGGATTGGTGGTTGGCGCGGTGTGAGCCTGCAACTATGCGAGTCACAAATCCCCCTCACCATATACACACAACAATGAAAACGAGAACTAAGATTTCCCATTAGTCTGCGGCGCTCCAAACTCGCATTATAAATGAAACGGCAAGTCATTAGAAAAAGGGAAGCACCTTGGTGGATAGCCTCAATGTGCTTCTTCATGGTTGACCTCTGAGCAAACGCTCTATCACAAAATTCACACACAAACTCACGCAGCTCTACAACAAAAATAAAGGATTAAACATAGTTCCTACGGAATTTCCTTTCAATTTTATAAATGACAACAAGTGTTTACAATAAGTCATCGAAACAGGTGTCGGAAGTTTCCTGTCAAAAGTAGCTTCACGTACCCAAGACCACTGTTAGGGATATAACAAAACTCTGGCAGGTCTCCATGCACCACCGTCACTCATCTCTGGTTTAGGATGACAACTTGTTCACATGATCCATTCACGACTTGGTCGTCACATCGAAGTTGAATTCGCCTTCGTGTAGCGGCAATGTTACGCACTCAAGTCGATTCTATGGCTTAGATGTACCAAATTGTTTAGTGCGAATACACCTTCAGAATCCGAAAAAACGGAGGACAAATGGCGAATGGCCAGGTGCTGAGGAAGAGGTCGCTCTGGCTTTATACTTAAGCTCAGAGCCTACCGAGGAACTGGTTACTTTCGCAGATTTGAAGCGCGATATAATCATCGTCTGTGATTATTCCAAAGACGACAGAGAACCAAAATGCCAAATGCCTCATAGAGTCCTTAATAATAATAATAATAATAATAAATATCCAAGACTAGCAAAAATTCAGTTCTTGAATCGACTTAACAAAGAAAGGAGTAGACAAGAGAACATGAAATAAGCGTACTTTTGTGCCGACAATTGATATGCCTCTTCAGGTGTCCCATCTCCGTGAAGTTTCTACCACAAATCTCGCACGCGAAGGGGCGCAGAGCTGAAATGAATATAAAACTTTTAGCGGCATGCCTCCGGGGTCGGTCTCAGTATGCACAGACGAACTGGAATACAGGCTAAGGTCTGGAGAGGGATCGCGGCCCACAGTCCGTATGTAAAGATCGCAATGCGCAAAAGATATGTGAGAGAGCTGACCCAGACCTCGCAGTCAGCCTGGAGTCGACTGGTGAACTGAGTCAGGTTGAATTGCTCCCGTTAAATGTGGTCTTTAAAGCACGCTCACGTATATGAGATCCCAACCTCCCTTCTAGCTATGTGCAAACTTGGTGTGGTGGGCGGGGATCAGGTCATGTGTGGCACGCGCAGACGGGCTAACTGAGGCTGTCAGCCACTGGAGCGCAATCCCCGCATCAGATAACAAACTGGTTTGGGCAATGGGCTAACGTCAGCGCGAGGGAAGAAAGATAGGCGCTCAGTGCTTATTCTTCCCTATACGCCTTCACACTGTCATGGGAAACTGCGACCAACCACCCATCCGGTCTTCATGACTGGTACATGACTTCGGACCTACGTGGAAGGACAGAGAAAGCACGAGATACATCACTATAAACTATTTAATACGTAAATTACGTTCGCTTACCCCAACCTGCTCTGGGGCACACGATGGACAACGTTGGAAAAGACGGTTCAACTGTTGTATGGCAGCGGTATAAGAGGCTTGTGCATTTGGTACGCTCTTTCGCTAGTCAAATAACATGGTCAGAGGGATTCAATTTTACATGCCCGAGGTGTTTAAACCATTAAACTGCTTCGCTGGACACTACGGGCTCCAAGGAGGTTGCACCACTGTTCGCCTGTCATTAACCTTCTGCTCAGCCGAAAGCGGCCAAAAACCGGGGCTCACCACACAGAATACATGCCTTTAAGAAGGATCTGCACCACAGTTTTGCATACTTCAATGACGAATTTGTTAGAACAACAGTTCTCTACCGGACATCTAGACTCTTGTGCCCCGAGTTTGATAGCTGCGCCGCTGTGCTAGTGCCAATTTTGACGTTTAATGCCTCTCCCGCCCGCAGAAAGTAGCAAGTGCGTTTTCAATAGATCAAGGAGCTTATGGCTGCGGTGTGATGGGAGGTCCACTGACAAATTAACTTGCAGCCATTTTCTTCTTAAAGACTGGGTAACACGAAGGTAGAGTGCAGAACGTATAAGGCAACTGTAAACATGGCGTCGGACTAGCCAGCCATCGCACCCACGCCCACTTCTAGTCACTACGACGCTGGTAAAATGATGAGTTAGATGCCACGCAAGTTCACCACACTATGAAATAATTCACGAACAAGGCACTGCTAGGCCCTTAGAACAGTAATGGTCAGCATCGTTCGCGTTGGCCAAATGAGTGTGGAGTTATTATTGGATATGCGTTGACCTAAATTTGCGTCCAGTGGTAAGCAACATGACTCTTTCTAGGGCTGCTGTCGAAAGAGAAGATAGAGTAGGAATGTGGAACATAATTTTGTTTACTGCAAATGTTCAAGGAATGGTGCCCTATGTTAGTCAGAGCCACACACACCCTACAAGGAAAATTGACCGTGACAAATAAACAGCCAGACAAAAATGCTAAGTGAAGGTCGAAACGATAAGCAAAGCCATCCCATTGCAAAATTAAACGGGAAGTCTCCTGACAAAAAAGGAACGTACCTTTGTGGATAGCCTTAATGTGTCGATTCATGGTTGACTTCTCGGAAAAGACTTTGCCACAAATCTCACACTCACAGGCTTTCGGATCTATGACAAAAATAGAGAGGATTAATTAGTAAAAGACCGAAAGTCCTTTCTGTGGAAGTACATTGCATTTTCACTAGCGGTAATGCGAATTTGCATTTAAAAGCTTTACCTGCTTAGACCTAAACTGTATCTAGCAAAACCCCTAGCTTAAAAAGTTCAAGAGCCGTTCCGCAGCCGCACAATAGCGAAAGGCACCACCGAATAAGAGGAATTGCGACAAGGGAACTGACGCTAAATACCACCGAAGAGTTGAGCTTACAATTTGGATGCTGTGCAGAGGAATACAACGGCAAGTGTCCTATGCTTGATGGGTTTGGTTAGAATAACTGCAGAACAGAGTGGATGGAGGCGAAGCGGACAACCTGCCTAATGCAAAAGATGAGTGCGAATTTTTTGGGTTGGCAGATGGAGGCAGGATGCGTGGATATAAGCCTAGCATTCACTGCTATAAATATTTTTTCCGTGGTCGGAGACTATGTGACACCTTGCACAATGCTTCATAAGTCTTTGTCTTGATCAAAAGCTACTTCTGAGAGTACTCTTCCACTGAGAAGAGGGGGAGAGTGCCGCTTCTGGAACGGTCACCCAAAGGCAGAGCGAAGCGACGCTAGCTTTTTCAAATATGCAGTCCTCAGCTGATAGAAAAGCTGACTTCACTCTTCCATGACATGTGACGAAAAGGACAGTTCTCGCATAACTTCAAGGACAACACAATCTCCATATATGCAAACTAGATACTCAATATCGCAGAGATCATCTTCGCTCTCATCCTCCTCAACACTGAATACGCCCCTGGATGAAGCGGTTTCTTCCAAAAAGCGAGAGTGGGTTTCGCGTGGATCGTGAAAGCAAATACATTGTATTCGCAGTGCGCCAAATAGAGAAGGGCCAAGGCAAGAGGATAGGCATTGAAATCACCTTTGTCAATTTGATGAAAAACTTTGACAAAACTTCGAAAAACTCCGACGGACTCCAAAAACTTAGGCTAACATTTTGTTATCCGCAGCATTTCATACAAACGGTGCGTCAACTTCACGATGATGATGAATCGCGTCGCGGATAACGATGAGGTCACTGAGGCGTTAGCGGTGACCAATGGATGAAGCAGGGCTATGTATACACGTCCACTCTATTAAGTTTCATGATATCCGTCATGTTTATGGACGCACTAGGATCTACCAGTTTGGAAAAGAGTAGTGAAGACTGAAGCAGCAGTCTATAAAGCTAACCGGATCAGTCAAGTTTTATTAATGGAAATAGAGGCGAACGCCTTTCAGCTCCCTATTGGTGACAAAGTGGCTAAAAAACACCGATACATAAGGAAAATTGAAAAGATGTTTCCATTATGACATGGGAAAAACAAGCAGCCGTTGCCTAGTCGACAAATACACTTAAAAGACTACTCAATTATTGTGAGTAGTAACATGCATCAGACAACTGACCGGCTAGGGCGCTGGTCTGATTGTGGGGGTGGGGGAGATATTGAGGTCGACGGCTCAGCATATTTTCCATTATTATAAACAATCTGACGCGCTTGAAAATATCACGGTGCGCTGAAAGCCGTGTCTTGGAAGGTTGCCAACTAACGGGATAAATCGGACCACATGGTCAGCCCAGTGTGTGTTTTGTGTGGAGTGGCTGACTGGCAGACTGAGTCAGGCTGCAATGGATCCTTCTAAATGTGACCTTTATGGCACTCCCACTCCGTGGGATCCGAGCCAGGTGTGGTGGCACGCCCAGGGGCGGCTCCGGCCGCGCCAACCACCTGCAGCCTCTCCCATATCCAGTCTTCTTGACCCTGTCATGACTACGGGCTCAGATGGGGAGGAAAGAGTGCGTTAGATGAAGCGCAAGTCTACTATGACTTTATGACTTTAAATGACTTCCAACACGAAAGGCCTTAAGGATGATTATTTCCTCCGATGGTTGCAGCATTTCGTTGATGAGTTCCTGGAATTACTCTAAGTCAGCGGCAATTCGTTCCTTGGGGGTGATAGCGGGGGACTCTAAGAGACCCCGGATTATGACGCAGTCACCCTTACCGGGCACTCGACTATTTCCAGCAGCATTAATATCACCCACTGATACTCTAGCTCAGTCGAAGTGGACTGGCGAAGAGGAGACAGCTGCGCTATTGGTGAATTAGTGCTAGAAGCCGAAACAGCGGTCCTCAAGTCTACAGCACACCGACATCCATCCATCACGCCAACGAACCTTACGCGTACGGAATGGCCTCATCGGAAATCTCCAGACACCTGCCGCCTTCACAAACGCCCCGTTCCGTATCGTCACTGCTGTACCCAAAACCACAGCGTCCACGTCCACCATCACAGGTGATCACACTCCAGTTGCCCAACCACCGCCGCCGAAGTCGTCGATCGAGAACCCCTCAATCATCCCTACCACAATTCCCACGACGGTGACCACCTCCAACATCACAGGTAAGAACTCACTAAAAGCCCCGGCAACCACCATCCTCACCACCAGAAATGTGGACTCGATACCGGCTTGTCCTCCCTGTGATCGAATTTTCAAAACACACATCGGCCTGCTCGATCAGCTGCGAAGTCGTCGCATAGAAAATGGCGAACCAGGGCCAGGAACCCAGACATAAACTCGCCGCACCCACCTGCACTATCTACACTGCCCAATCCCATTCACTCACCGCATGAGCTTACTCGGCCACATGCGTATCAAGGACAGCGGAATGCACCGCAATATGGACACGCCAAACCCACTCACCCTCCACATACAACATCTGTCCCATCTCCAGCGCTACTAACTTCTCCTGCACCAGCAAAACGAACACAAGCTGCGTGGCCATCGCAATCGACCCAGAACATACCAACCTATTCTGAGCATATAAAAACTGCACATTAAGATCACGCATTGGGCTCGACAGACAATCGCAAATATATCGAACAGAGACTGGCGGATGGGTACATTAACATACACCCGTCGCCCTCACATAAAGCCTTCGTACGACCGACACAGAATGGTACCTGGAGCTGAGATACCTACTTGGCTTTACCCAGTACGGTTTTAATCGTGGTTGCTCGTATAACACGTGCTCTTATTTCGGATCGAAATATAGCTAGGGTTCGAAGTAAGTGGGAAGACGTGACCTGAACACTAAATTGTTTTCTGAACAAGTGCCATCAAACAAAAAATATCCTCACCAAACTTACTAACATTCTCCTCAAAAGCATAGAGGCAACAACGTTTTCTAAGATCGCTATAGACGCTGACATTTCGAAGCAAAGAAACTGTGGAAACAGGACACTCACGGAAAAAAGGCAATGTAAACAAGCATCGCGCAGGAAGCCAATGCGACATTACAATGTGGAAATAGCAGTTGAAGACAAACAGTCAAATAGGTGCGGGTAGGCACGAACCTCTGTGGATACCGTTGATATGCTGGTTCAGGTGTCGTTTTTTTGTGAAGGCCATACCACAAAACTCGCATGCATACTCTTGCAGAGCTGAAAGAGGAACACGGACAACATTAAGAAACGTAGTTTCGAAAATAAAACTTCTAGCAATGAGAAGAAAACTCCACCACAAAAACAGGAGGAAAGGATGCTCACATCTAAACCTGATGCAGGGATAACGCCCGAGCAAGCAAAGAGGCGATAATGGTGAGAGAAGCACTCGAGAGGACCCGGTCATAATTTCAAGAGTCGCGAAGCCGAAATCCTCACAAGAGGTGACAACTGCGTGAGCCGCGAGCTGCTCGAGTCATGCTCCTCAAGCCAGCAGTCCATCAACAAGCGTAACGACCTCCTGCTCCCACATTGTGTGCTGAGACTTTGCCTGGGCAATGGAATCAGTCACGTGCAGAAGGCGCGGGCAACCAACACTTCCAATGACACCAAGCCAACATCCCGCACGGATGGTGAAAGTGCGGACTACCAAGCCATCATCGCATCAATTACGAGCCCCAGCAGTATCGCTAGGGCTGCTAATTAGAGTACGCATGTGGTCGCCCGGTCACTATATAGGATAAATACTGCCCTCATTCTGCCGCCACTGCCCTTATCTGCGACTGTCTCTGATGATCGGTTCGAGTGAGAATCCGAAACGTCAAGCCAATAATTTCTCGTTGCAGCGATCGCAACTTTGCCATCTTAGAAGCATGCAAGTTACAAAGTCCTTATTCGTGACAACAGCAATTGCTATCACAAGAGCTTCAAACAGTCCAGAGTAGGCCTATTTCGAGGGGGCTATTATGAATATCCTTCGCAGGCATAAGTAAAGTCCTTCAGACGCACAGGGAACGGGCAGTTGAAGTGAGCAGGCCAGTAGAAAGGCTCAAAAAGTTCAGAATTTTAAAAGGCTGGGATGCATTTCATGACCGCCTAAATAGGACACAAGAGCAGAAACTTCCTCATCCGCTTAAAATAGGTGGGATTACGGCAAAATTTAGGAAGGGTATGTATACCCCTGTCTTAACCCTAAATAAAATTAAACTGTCGGTTTAATCTTAACCCTTCCTACCTTACAGTTAGCAACTCTGACCTTCACCTCAAAGTTAAATGTAATCCTAAACTTAACCCTAACATTCACCTTAACCGTAAACATAATTTCTTTGGAATTTAGCGAAAAGCTACATGCATTGCGGACGGTTCCTTTACCCGTGTCCTGTTAAGGCGATTACACAAGGCATCCTTGCCTTTATACTAGCATAGGAACTTCCCAATTGAATCAGAAGCAGCAACTGATTGTACTGCTTCTAGATTGTCACTGGTAATGTGCCTGCCTTTTGGATACTGTGCGGTTATGTGATTTTTGGATAATTTTCCTTTAGAGACGATTATTGGTCATTTATAGAAGCAACTGACCCGATCGAAATACTCATATCACGGAACTTCGCGTAGTTGTTCTCATCGATTACGAAGGTTCTTCACCCAAGATAACTACGTACACCACCCCTTCCCACATCTTTTGGTCCAACTTGGCAGATGGCAGACTTGACAGCTATTCAACCACTCACGACGAACGTCAATACGGGTCCGAAACGTCAGGCAAACAAACTTATTTCTCAGAAGACTATTTTTTCTTTGCCTCCTGAACTTTGTAACTCCCGGAACATAATCCCTCACCTACACAAGGCAATATATGTCATAAGCTTTCTTAAGCAGTAATAAAAGTTATAGCACAAAAGTCGAATGCCAAGGTAAAATCCACTTGAAAAAAGGCCGAAGATATAAAATTTATGTGCTAAACAAAACTTACGATTGTGGGTACACTCCACATGCTTCCTTAGACTTCTTTTGTGCTTGAAGATCTTCCTGCAAATGTCACATGTGAGCACCTGCTGTCCTAAAATATAAAACACAAACTCCTCAGTTGGCAATTCTGACAACTAGCTTTTCATATTAAACTTAAATAAAGTTAACAAAAAACAGTTTTGAGTCTCGGTTGTGCACCGAGGCCCTGAGGTGGGAACTAAAATCAGTAAGGTTTGAGCAGATTATAGATACTGCACCACTTAATTTAAACATGATCTTTGCTTGCTACTTATATATATTAGGTAGCTGGTAGAAGTTATCGGATTGGTTTAGGGTTAGATGAAGAAATACTAAGTACAGTACCTCCATGGGCATCGTCGATGTGGTTCTTCAGGTCTTCCTCTTGTGAAAAGCCTTGACCACAGATCTCACAGAAATGCTTTCGCAGTCCTGAAGAGCAAAAACCACATAACTTATAGTACCGAACTCTGTGTGCCTCAATTCCAAACTAATAACACCTGAAGATGGGCGTGAGAGTAGTTGCCGAAAAAGAGGCCCCACTGAAGAGCAAATGCAGCCTGACCCTCGATGCAATGCAAGTACGTTTCAAACATCTATGCACGAGTCTCCAAACCACGCTCAGATTGTATTTAAAGGTTGTTTCCGCTGCCGTTTTGGCTCAAGAACTTAACCACTAGGCAACAGTGACAAGCAAACCTATGTAATGGCGGTTCACAGTCACAATGTCACAGTGCTGTCACCGAGCCTAGCGGCATTTTAAAAAAGCTGTCAGCGCCTCACCCTGGATGCACTGTCGTTGCTGGTTCATGACTGATTATTCGTCCGATACGAGAGTTTCCTTATTTCGCAGCTAAACTTCCCCAAAGGTAGTTCCACTATCCGCCACCTGTGGACACGCCGGATGGGCAGGAGCAAGTCTAACGACCTAGCCGTCTTTTCGCCAACTGGCAACTCTATAGGAAACGGTTATTAGATGGTTATGAAGAATGCGCTGACTCATTGCACACTACTTTCCTCTTCAATGCACTGTTGAACTGCCCGACCCTGAAGGCCGAATGATAACGAAATACGGGGCACCTGCCGACCTAGGTAACATACCATCTAATGAGTAAGACCAGCAGGCACATTCACAGTGAGGGCAGCCTCAGTGCTACACGAGAAACACGTCCAGTAGGTCAACGTGAACTCTCTTCCCCTTTTTATTGTTGCGTAACAATGTGAATTACTGTATGGTGATAGCAGACTTGCACAGAATATTCTGTTCTATGTCTTCCCTCACCAACATGGACCCAGCCTTGGTAGGGTCACTTGTCGGCATTTCCATTTAGTTTTGATGTCTCGTTTCCCGCTTGCGGCTGACCCCGATGATTGCTGCTACGTTTTTCATGGCCTGCCGATCGTGTGCGAAATAAATTCAGGCGTCCTGGTTGATTTAAAGGCAAGCCTCCTTCCACCACCGTCACTCGTGTCCTCAACTTTGGTTTAGTGACAACCTGACTGTCATGATAAAAAACACAGGATCATTCTGCTGTCCATAACGCGGACGTGCATGGAGTCTTGTACTCATCCAACGTTGAGCGGTAATTTTTTTGACAAACAATCGATAATTATCAACCATAGTTCATCTCGAATCACTTCATCGATGGACATTATCTAATCAACAGGCATACTGCAAGAGTACGTTCACAATTCTTGACGAGCAAACGAAGAACACGGTAATGTTATAAGAATCAGCAATGCTTCCTCAGCAGAAGTTTCCGTTTTACATGTAAAAGCAAGTTAGCAAAAAATTGCGATTACAGATTCTTATCGTACAGGGGCCTTGGCAATTATTTTGGAGTTGCAATACACAGGATAGTCATGGAATGGTGGAAATCAATATAATCTTATGTGTAGAATCAAATCAAAGAACGCTGCATCGCATCATCTAACTCCTCGTGTCAATTTTTCTAAGATCAAAACCGAAATGCATCAGACTATTCATGTACCCGACGACAGTTCGACCGTTGCAGTCCAACAATAGCCACCGTATGCTCCACAGAAGGGTGGTGCAGGGACGGTGACTTGCGCGTGGATTAGTTTAAAGGGATAGTAGGCCTGCGCTGCAGCTACCACACTCTGTCCTCCTCCATCACCTGAGGCCAGATTCATGACAGAGTCAAGAAGACCGGAGACGGGAGAAGACGCAGGTGACTGGCACAGCTGGGGCCCCTTGGCTCTATCCGTCCCTAGGCTTGCCACCACACACCCTACATGTTCGGCATTTGTTATGGGAGCGCAACCCGAATAACGCCTGCCATGCCCTGATGTGGCAACCGTGTTGGTCCAACGCATCTAACACGTGGCCCATTTAGGGTACATATACCAGATGACAGTTCGACTGTCGATTACGACGAGGTCCACCGTAGGCTCCACGAAAGGGTGGTGCAGGGACGGTGACTTGCACGTCATTTAGTTTAAAGTGATATTATACTTGAGCTGCATCTACCGCAATCTCTCCTCCTTCCCCACCTTTGCCCGGTGTCAAAAAGACCGGAGCTGTGAGAGGGCGCAGGTGGCTGGCGCGGCCGGGGCCCCGAGGCCCTAGCCGCCCCTAGGCGTGCCACCACGCCCCCATGCTCGGTATTTGTTATGGGAACGCAAGCCGAATAACGCCTGCCATGCCCTGATGTGGCCCCCATGTTGGTCCAATGCATCTAACACGTGGCCTGTTTATGGGGGCACTTGTTACAGACACGCATCTACTCACTGCTACAACAGTAAATTAGAATCGTCAATTAGCATACTACTCTCAATAACTAAGAAAACGCTGTCGTTAAGTATTTTACGACTTCGGGCAGTTACATGGTTGGCACAGGCAATTCTCCATTCCATTATAATTAAACTATTCTTAAAATTTATTCCATCTTTTTGTAAGTAACGGCAAGTTCAACGGCGTTTAGCTATCCTTCCCTTAATGAAACTCATCCGGAATAATCCTCAAAGACTACAACAAAAATGGCGTTTTTAATGAGCTGATCAACGACAGGAGATACCACGGCAAAAAGAACAGTAATTTCCCCACAGCAGATGTTAACTGCCAATAGTATCCCTCTTAGATAAAAATCAAGTCTTTCAGTGACTTTCGACACGGGCAGTCAAGAGGTAGATCCAGTTAGCAGTCTGCTGGTAAGAATGGACGATTTAAAAATTTTACACGAGTGTCACTGGAGCTGTCTATGTAATTAAAAGTTACCGCATAGGACATTTCATAAGAACCAATATAACACGGGCGTTACAAAGAAGGAAGACAATAGGTAAATAATGCAATTAGAGAAAAAAATACATTGGGGGAAAAAATAAAGCCACCTTTGTGTATAATGTCCACATGTCTCTTAACGGACGCCATATTGCAAAAGGACTTCCCACAAATCTCACACATAAACCCTCTCGAATCTGCAAAAAAATCAAAAAAATCCAAATCAAGTAATAAGTTTGGCTGTTCCTGCTTTCGCAAACGAAACCGCAAAGTGACGTCTTAATAACTCATATAACATATTCCTATGGCTTTGCAAAAAAGCGGTTGCCACATTAAGAATATGAAGTACTTTCTCCAGATAAACACACACACTTGAAGTAGAGTCCAAGGGTACGCTCCAAAACGTAATAGGTGAAATCTGTGCAAGCGCTGTAAGTCAGTAGGCAAGCACTGTGTTCAATCTTTAGCAGGCGAAGAATTCTTCGAACTGAATTGCTGTTCTATGAAAGGCAAGTCGTATACTTAGAATTATAACGTACAGAGTAACGCAGCATGCGATTATTTTACCGATATATGACGTGAGAGGCCCGAGGAAATGTAAAGCCGCCTAGTGGCAAACGCAACAGGCAGTTTTTTTTTACAGCGCGAGGCCCATATTTACGAAAGCATATGCAACATCTGGTTGTAATGTGGACACAGTTACATTGATAATTTCATTGCGAGGATAAATCTGCAGAAATCCATACCTGTTTGACATGACGTAGGACCTATAATCGCAGTGGAAGGAAGTACTCAAAAACCACCGTGATAGCATTGTACTAGCCTCCGTTCGACCATGCATTACCGGCTCAATTTTTTGGGCTTGCGAAACATCTAGTGATCGGTTTGGCTGAATGGACACAGCCTGTACTAATCACGCTAAGGGATTGCTGGGAAGATTATGCTTCCGGGATCAAATGACAATCGGAAGCCAATCAAAATACTAGACGCAGTCCAACCATAGGGGCTAGAACAGGGTGATTTTATGCTATCATGTAGGGATTGCTCCATAACTATGACAGAAAATTCTTATCTCGACAGAAAACCAAGACGAGATCACGCAGAAGGGAGCAAAATAGTCAACATAAACTATTATCATAAGTAAACATTACTCACAAGGACGGCGATCATCTTTAAAACCGTCAGTGAGTTCACTGTGTGAAGGATCTTCAGGTTCACACTTGGGATATTGCAACTCTGCCAAAGGTTTACATTGTGAAAGAATGAAATACAGACCTGAGGTGTTTGCCACTATATGTTTTTCTACTCTACGTGCTTTAATGTAAGTAGACACAGTGTTTTCCCTATTCGAGTCGCCTGTTAGCACACTTGAAGCAGCTGAGGGCAATAGGCTTCGAGTTTTGACTTCGTATGATAAAGCCGGCGATGCTGGAGAAGTTACTGATTGCCATTCATCATCGCTGCTTACACAGCCACCTTCTACGGATCCAGATCTGCGTTGCGGAAGGTGTCGAAGACACTGGTGCTATCGATAAAATCAACCCTCTGGAAGATCAACTGAACCTTACAATTTGACTTGGCCGGAATGACTCTTGAACCTAGAACCAACAAAGACACCTCTTACTGGCTGTTAGGATTACCTCATAAGGTTTTAATGCGCATTGTTGAGTGGTAAACCTTTCTTCCTGTGAAAGGGAAAAATTGGCAGCAAATAATATTATCCAAACCAGACTTAAATTATTCGGTCACATCTTTCAACAAATTAAATATAAAAAGTGCAATTTAAAACGAGGAAATAACTTGCTTGTTTAATTCCGATAAGTAATAGAGAGGGAACCGTATTCGACATTTTTCTGACCAACCACAAAAAGGAAGCTAGATCGCCTGTGAACTAATCGTAAAAATGGACAACAACAGAACCAACTGAAATATAGGAATGGGTCCAAGCAAACAAACGCACATGTGAACTAAACACGAGGAATGTGCTGAATAAGATAAAGATAACTGCAAGTCGAAACATCACACGTTAACGCTCCTCACCAAAAATTTCTTTTGTAGTGCTGCTGGATTCCGAAATCAACAGTCGGTGTGGCCAACCCAATGACAAGTGGAAAAACATCAGTCCCCTTATGTAAACTTTTTTGAAGGCGTATTCAGCTAAACCGTTCACTGCATGGTGGTATTTGGTGGCTTGATGCACCATATGAGGATCTGTGTGCCCCACCCCTACTCCAAAATGATTTAGTGGCAAATAACTCACCTCAGAGGCTATCTCAGGCTGCACTTTGCCTAGCGGTCACAACGAAAAAATGGTCTGAATCGGCAAGTTTAACCCAAGGAGCTAAACGCGTGTAATGTGTATCAGTAAACCCAGTCATGCTCAGTCTCTTGTTCGTCCTCCCCCTTCTCATATAATACTCTCTTTCGGATTGGGCGAAATATGATCCCAGGCGCTATCATGGAAAAATCTGATCCTTTTTCCACTAAACAAGGCCATGGCCAATAACGGATTTTGAATTCAATCGGAATGTTTACGTAAACGTTTTTGGATAGTACCGCATACACCCTCGTGCATCCTAAATAAATGCTCGTTTCATGCCATCAGGAATCCAACTGTGAATCTTCAAGATGAATATCCCGGTCAAATCAGCAAAATAACGAAGTAATCTTATCTCCTTAACGTGCATCACAAACGTGATCACGGAGAACTTTTTCAAATTGACAGACTCGAACTTTTGTTCTCATTCAGACAATATTCAGTATGATCAATTGGCAGGATAATTGGCACTTAACATTTTAAAATTGGTGCCAGTATGTTGACATTTTCTATCTCAGCGACACACAATTATTCAAACGGAGTAAGTGGGAGTATTCAGCTATTACCTACAAATTTTATTTTTGTAAGTCACCTAAAGTCCGAGTAGCAGTTTGAAATCTGGGGTGAATAATCTGTCTGACGCTAGACATCACTTTCCTTCTCACTACCCTGTGCCAGCCAATACGGTAAGCATATTTGCCAGAGACGTAAGCAGCTCCGCTACCTCCCAAGTGTGAAACAAACTCCGTAAATAACTTCACAGATTCTTGTGGACTTTGCTGAATGGGAACACCCAAATATCAATACCCGCGTCGAGAAACAATATATTGCTTGGCAGGTAATATTGAGCAAATGAGCCATCTTTGTTCTAGTAGGGAATACCTTGGTCATATGCTCCCGGTGAAGTCAAATCAATCGTTTTCTCGCAGCTTTCTTTCCACCAGAGGATTCATGTTAATTTCCTATTGAAACCACCTGAGAATTGGCACGAAATTGGTGATAGCTAGAGACCAAGATACGCGCTGTTTTTCTTTGACTATCTGCCGGCCACAAAGCACACACGACGGTAGAGTGACACTCTCCGATCCAGCCAGCAGCTACCTTCGTCCCGATATATTTAAATGATCACTAACGAGCATCACCAGCCACATGGAGACTAGTGCTATATGTAGAATGACATAATTGACGATTACAAGGGAATTTAGGACGGTCGCTTCTGTTTTATAAGTCCCCAGGAGCCACTCATACCCAATTTCAAGTTTTGCAAGATCTGAGTTTTATAAGGTCGTATGATGATGGTTTTAAAGCGAAAAATTTAAATAAGATTCTACTTGGACCGACTTTTTTTATCTTTCTGCCTTAAAGCACATCACTGGATGTCTGGGCACAACTGTTTCAAATTTTGTGGGTTGCGTAAGAAACTTGTATTAAGACTTGTTGTTATTGTTCGCTAAGCTGTATATACGCTTGCTCAATCTCAGTGTACGACTTGTTCTGTAAACCACGAACAAGTAGGAAGAGCTAATCATCGTAAAGAAACCTCAGATCAGCACTCTGCGCACATTAAAATACCAAGGCCGAATAATCTTGCTGAATGTTACGGTCCATGATGACCAGGCATACCAGATTAATAAGTCAAATCGGACATTTTATCAGTCTAAAATCGCATCACTTGAGATTATGACCCCGTTTTCTCGAGTGCTTCTCTCAAAATTATCACCTCTTTGGTTGCTCGGCCGTTTGCTCTTCATCGGGTTTAGATGTGAGCATCGTTTTTTACTGTTTTTGTGGTGGTTTTCTTCTCATTGATTGGAGTTTTAATTTTCGAAACTGAAGACATACCTTGATAGAAAGAGAGAGACTGGTTTTTATTTATTTATTTATTTATTTATTGCCAGTTTACAGGCAAGATCAAAAGGGATATACAGTAGGGGGTCGAGCTGACAGTGAAAAAAACTCCTGATCGTTCTTTATAGTGTTTTCAGGAGAAAAAACTGCAGCTTATTGAACGGATTAAAGTTCAGGACATGGAAGTATTGACACAGGTGCACGGTGTAGTACTTCTCCTTTCATTGTTGTGGATCAGGTATTCTGTACTAGCAGCAGGTATACCGGCGAACAGCTGCTCGCTGTCGACTGAGGAATAACCCGATTAAGGACTGCGGAGCCAGCAATATTGCCTTCAACATGAAGTCCGGCACCGGATTCAGAGTCACTGGACGCCATCAGAACCGAAGAGAGCTTCCAGAGAATCAGCACCAAAATTTGTGGAAGGTGTCCTGAATGTAGAAAACTAGTGACAACTCTCGTAAACAAAGGATAGTTTTGCTGAATTTTAATACTTCTGGGTAGTTTATTCCAGATTGCTATAGCGTTTACCGAAAAACTGACGGTATCTAACGGTGCGTGCCAAAGGAAAATAAAAATACATCTCGATGACTGGTGCGCCGAGAGTGGTCGAGCTGCCTCAGGGATGTAATTTAAAAGTTTAAACAGTAAAAATAGTCCTTCTGTAATCTACGAAGCCACAACGGGTCGAGGCTTGTAAGCTCACAGCGTTGTTGGTAGGACAGGTTTCTGTGCTCTGAAGTGAAAACTCTTTTAGTAAAGAAGTGCTGGACTGATTCTATCTTCCTCCGTTCACTCGCGTGCAGAAGGCTAAATAGAAACGAGCAGTATTCCAGACTAGGTCTGACATACATTTTATAAAGGCTGGTCCTAATATTGACAGTTTTAAAATTTCTGAGAATAAACCCAGTGGTTTGGCGTGCTTTCGAGACAATCAGGGCGCAGTGCTCTGACAGATTAAGACTACTAGAATATGATATGCCCAGATCCTTTATAACCCCGGGCACATTTAGGTCATGACCGTCTATGCTTAGATGAGGCTGATGGTTGTCACCACTAACCATAACGGAGCACTTGTGCCAAGAAAGCGAAAGGCGCCATGTGCGACACCACTGAGCGAAGGCTTGAAGATCCTTTTAAGAGCTCAAGCAAGATTTGGTGATCAGCCGGTTTATATCGATAGGCAACTTTTAAATCATCAGCATACATAAAGGGCCTACCATACTGAAAACAATCAGGAACATCGTTCACAAAAAGGCAAAATAGAAGCGGGCCGAGTACGCTACCCTGAATAACTCCACTCCTCACGTGCGTGGGGTTGGAGATAACATCGAAATTTTAACTCGCTGTGCACGAGCATTCAAATAGGAGGATATTAGGTTCAGAAGCTTATTACCTATGCCGAAGGAGGTAAGTTTCAGCAGGAGGAGATCATGGTCAACACGATCAAAGCTTTCGTGAAGTCGAAATAAACGGTGTAGATTGCAAAACCACTATCTCTAGATTGTAGCACATGATCAAAGTAAGAGAGCTGGCAGGTGTCACACGATCTTTTTTCGAGAAACCCATGCTGAGCCGCATTAAGTAGGTTATTCTCTGTTAGGTGACGCATCAGCTTGTCTTTGATCAAGGTCTCTAAGATCTTCGAGGCTGCTGGCAGTGTATTTATTGGCCTAAAGTCGTCGAATGACGTAGTTCGGCCGTGTTTGGGTATAGGCAGAATGTGCGATTCCTTCCATAAAATAGGAAGGTTTCACTTTCAAGAGCAAGATTAAATATCTTATACAGAAGTGACGGAATTATATCGTTTGCATTTGCCTTTAGAACGCTGACCGGGACGCCATCTGGTCCAGGACTGTAAGATTGACGAGAACGCCGAATGGCTACGGTCACGTCCCAGAGGGTAAAGGTTATGTTTTCGAGGACGTTACCGGTCCAAACCCGGATGTTTGGAAAGGGGGCGACCGAATGTTCACTAAAAGTTCTGGACAAGAACGCATTGAAGCTATCAGCCGTCAACTTAGCGTCAGCTATAGGGTTTCCAAAGCGTCTCGAAGTACAGGGTACTGAGTTTTTCTCTGCGCTTTACTGTGTGCGAAAAGAGTTTGCAACATTTAACGAAGGGTTTTGGCAAAGTTAACCTCTTCAGCTAGTCGTTTTTCTTCAGAGAGCCTCTTAGCCTGTTCAAAGATTTGTTGGATCAAGGGCAAGACGGAAGTGTCATTTAGTAGATGAAAACGACGCGAGAGTCTACGCAGTCTACGGCGGAAAGATAAAGGGAGGTAGACTTCATCCTTGACATTAATTATTTTCTTACGGGGAACAAAACGAGAAATGAGTGGACCTAGAACTTGGTAGAATGTATCAGTACAAACATTCACATCCAAACATAGAAAGAAGTTAGTCCAATCGTGGGAATTAAGATGTGTTAGTAATTCCCCATATTTGCTGATCGGAAATCATGGAAAAACTATATTTTTAGAAAACGTTTCATCAGCCTCGATTTCTAGTGAAGAAAGAACTATAGCATGGTCTGAACTCCCAAGTGGGTCTAAAGGTGAAACTGACAATGGCTGACAACCTCTGCAGAAAATGAGATCAAGTATGTTTGATCCTCGGGTGGAAAATCAACTACCTGTTCCCACATGCCAGTATCTATGGCCTCAAGCAAGTTTTGAACTTTGCAGGACCGGAAGGTGAAACCAATGAACTTCAGGAAGATTGAAGTCACCTGCAATCAAGCAGTACTTCAGATTTAGGTCAACTGCGGCATGAAATGCCTGTGAGAGACGAAGATCGTAATCCTCGCTTGCGTTTGGGGGCGATAGACACAACCAACGAGTAAAGAGTAGTTATCTTTTAGAACTACTCGGAGCCAACAGCTCTCTTCTACTGCGGTAAATTGTCGATAATCCAACGGCAGAAACGTAAGTGGCTGCTTAATATAGATGCAGCTTCCTCCGCCACGGCCCTCGTGTCGATCGTTACGAATATAATCATACCCTAGAATATTGAGTTCAGAGTCGGATACACAGGGTGTTGCCCATGTCTCTGTAATTATTACAATGTCAGGGCGGTGGATGAAAACCAGAGTCTGGAGCAAAGGCATCTTATTAAGCAGAGATCTGGCATTTAAGACGAATAATTTAAGCGGGCACGTTTTTGGTTTCTGAAAAGGGACATTTAGGCTGTCAGAGTGACTGCCTTCGGCCAAAGAAATGCTTTTCACTTGAACTTTTGTCCGTTTCTTATTTGGAGATGTGCCTCGCCATTGGCCCTTCGTGTTTCCAGTTCTATTAGTAACTGTCTCATTTTCATTCGCTCTTTCAGCCCGTATTCCGGTTGAAAAACTTCAGAATGCAGGCCCCGTAGGGTTGCTTTTCTGTAGCAGGAGCTGTGCCTGTGCTTCGTTTTCCAAGATAATTTTAAGAGGTCTTGGTCGAGGATTTGATTCGGGTGCTGACAGAACCTTCCCTATTCTATATGCCTTGAGAATGTGGATGGACTAGCCGTCCGTAAGCATCGTTTTTGCATACAATTGAAGGAGATCCAAGTCATGTTTAACTCGCTCCTTTGGAATAATTGAAGCTGACTCCGGGACCCCTTTAATGACTACATTATGTTTTCGACTCAATCGAGGGCCCGTTTGTAACTCAGATCTTTCAGCTGAGTGAGTACTGGTAACCAATTCACTTGGCTCGATAGGTCCAGATGAGCCGGGTGTTGGGCAGGCTGGAGCCAAATCCCTGCACGAGTTGTTCTTCTTAGACCTTTTCCTCTTTGGCTTTACAAACTCGCCAACCTCTTCAACATCGCATGTTGGTGCAACGTCTACCAGCGATGTAGCGATGGGCGGTAAAGCCAGATTAGTGCTGATGCTACCCGAACTAAGTACTGGTGGAGTGGAGCAAGGACTAGATGGAGCTCCCTTCGGAAGTAGCGAAAATTCCTCTGGTTTACCGGGTTCAGCAATCGCGATATGTTTAATGTGACTTGTATGTAAGCTTGAAGAAGCTATATATGAATACGAATTTTACTTTGTGGTAGGTTTATTACGAACAGGAGCTTTTTAACAGTTGGGCAAGATATAGATTTTTAAGTTATCTATTTCTTGTCTTAGATTGCTTATTTCCTGCTCCATCCCTGAGAATTTCTGCTGGAGGCTGAAACACCCCATACAAGTTTCGTCTTCGTAAGCTACATTAGTTAATCTTACTGAACTTTAACCCCGTTTAGCGGGAGGTGAACAAATAGCAGAATAACGATAGTTACAATTGTTTTCTGCTTGTCCATCAACTTGCTTAACAAGATCCCTGCCGATATGGCCAAGTGGGTAGAGGCGCCGTTAAACGGTCCCAAGCAATTTTGTGGTGCAGATTCAAAACTAGGTCATGGACCAATTTTTTGTGACAATAAACTTAAGGAACTTGAGTTTTGCATGTAAGAATTGCCACAAAATTAACAGAGAGTCAGTTAGGATATTCAACAATAAGAATATGAAAATATAAGGACTCAGCCTATGGTTTGAGCCCCTTCCGCGATTGAAAGCAGATTCAGGGAGCACACAGCCGGCGTGAGTTTGAGAAATCAGCAAAGATTGAGGCTATCGATTCCAGTTGAGATCCAGCATGAGGCAGGGAAGAATACTCAGCAGTACAATTTTTGTTTTTTTTTCAAGCCTCAGAATCCTTACGTCCAAGTTGTAATTTACGAACTCAGGGGAATATATAGACAATTCTTTAATAATTTTCCAGCACCGGGTCTTCTACCCTGAGGTAGAGATTAAAAACTCGTAGGCTCGAGGGACTTGAAATTCGAAACCAATTTCAAAACGATGTGTCACGTATGTAATGTCGCTTTGGTTTCCTGCGCGATGCTTGTTTACATTGCCTTTTTTCCGTGGGTGTCCTGTTTTCACAGTTTGTTTGTTTCGAAATGTCAGCGTCTATAGCGATCTTAGAAAACGTTGTTGCTTTTATGCTTTTGAGGAGAATGATGGTAAGTTTGGTGACGGGGAACTTTTGGTCTCCACATGGCCGACACATATTCAGTCACACAAACCTTTGAAAGACTGAATATGTGTCGGCCAAACGGGGAATTTAGGTGAGAGCGACGGGTGTATGTTAATGCACCTATCCGCCAATCTCTGTGTGATGTATTTGCAATTGTCTGTAAAGTCCATTGCGTGATCTTAATGTACAGTTTTTATGCTCATAATAAGTTGGGATTGTCTGGGTCGATTGCGATGGCGACGCAGCTTGTGTTCGCTGTGATGTTGCAGGAGAAGTTGGTAGCGCCGGAGATGGGTTAAATGTTGTATGTGGAGGGTGAGTGGGTTCGGCCTGTCCATATTTCGGTGAATTACGCAGTCCTTGATACGCATGTGGCCGAGTAAGCTCATGCGGTGAGTGAATGGGATTAGGCAGTGTAGATAGTGCAGGTGGGTGCGGCGAGTTTATGTCAGGGTTCCTGGCCCTGGTTGGACATTTTCTATGCGACGACTTCGCAGCTGATCTAGAAGGATGATGTAGGATGGAAAAATTCGATCGCAAGAAGGACAAGCGGGATCGAATCCACATTTATGGTGGTGAGAATGGTGGTTGCTGGGGCTTTTAGAGAGTCCTTACCTGTGATTTTGGAAGTGCTCACCCTCGAGGACGCTGTAAGTATCGAATTTTGTTCTGGTTGCAGTCTGTTTCGTAAGCTTTAGTAATTTCAGGTCGCTCCTCATGTTAAGTGACCATAAACGTGGCGGATTGTATACGTTTCCCTGTTTTGTCTTTTGGACACCACTATCGCATTCCAAATCCGACTGTTGGCCCATAATTGGTCCATCATCCTCGTGAAATTGGCGCAAAGTTGGTATGAAATTTTGCAGACAACAAGCGTTTTACATAGGGTTTCAGATTTGATCTGGGTTGATTCTCGATATCTTTTATCAAATCGAAAAAGGTGATATTTATGTTTATCTCCATCCCTTGTTTCTGCTTCACTATTTGGCGCATTGCAAAGGTGATGCGTGTGCTTCAACGACTCACGCAAAACACACTGGCTTTCTGGGAATAATTGCCTCCTGCAGGTGCGTGCTGAGAGTGTTGAGGGGGAAAAGATCAAAGATGTTTCCTGAGGTGTCGATTATCTAGGTTGAACATAAGGAAGACTTTGGTTTCCTTGAAGTCTTGAGGGGCCATTCCTTTTTCTTCACATGTCATGAAAGAAAGAGGTCAGCTTGTCTATCAGCCGAGGAATAAGTGAATGCAAGATTTACCCGAGTTCACCTAAACTGCCTACGTGTTCGTATATAACTCTCATTTTTACTCTTTTAAGGAGAAAAGATAAGGAGAGATGTGAAGTGGAACAGAGTTGCAGGCTGTTAAAACACACAGAGCCTCGGATACGCTGATCTGCCTTCGCCCGCCAGTCGTTGCGTTCAAAGTGATGCAGCTGCGAAAGAGAGCCTTATTTCGGAGAGTTGCGGATGAGATTTGGGTTCAAGTTTATGAAACCTGATGAAGTGGTCTGAAAACTATAGTGTACAGGAAAGCAACACATAAGCCTAAGAACAAAGCCTCAACAACAACCACACAACCATTTACAAAAGCAGTTGCGTAAAGTCACCATAATGGCGCGTCGAGACGCATTGAAGTGAAATGGAAGGCAAGGTTGCTGAGGTGAAATATCTTCGACGGGTACTGCGAGCGAATGGCTACCAGCGAAACTTTGTCAACCTGTGCATACGTAAATAACCAGAGATACCGAATCCAACGTGCCTTAAATTCTGGCGAGCACTTCCATACGTGAGGAACTTACCGGAAGCCGTCAGCCACCTTTTCACTCCACTTGGAGTTGGCGTGACACACAGGCCAGAGGCAACCATCAGGCACCGATCATGAGCCCGAAAGACCTGCTACCACGGCAGGACACTTTTGGCATCGTTTTTTTCGGATCTGGTACACTTGTGGACAAAGCAAATAATTCAAAGAAACCGGGAGATTACTCCGGAGGCGAATGCCCGAGCACGCGGCTGTGGTGAGTAGGAACGATGCTGGTTCTCAGGTTGCAGCTCAGTCGAGGGTACCCAACCATATTTTCAAGTCTCATGAGGCCAAAATCCTAGCAAAATATGATAACCACGTGAGTCATGAGCTGCTTGAATCATGGTTCTCAGGTCCACAGTCTATCAAGAAGCGCAATGATCACACCTTCCTATATTTAGTGTTGAGGCATCGACTGAACAGGGAAATTGGTTACGTGGGGAGGACGTTGATGACCGACAATTCCAATGACAATGAGCCAAGTTGCCGGGTCATTATCATGCCCGCATCCAACATGGATGATGAAATCATGGCAAATAACGACTCGGACGTGGACGACCAATCTAGTATTGCACCAATTACGACCCCCAGTGGTGATCGCGATACTTGCTCATTGTAGTACGCATAAGATTGCGTGGCCACTACGTACTATAAATAGTGCTCACCTTGTGCATCTTCAACCTTTTCTGCTACTTTCTCTGAGGATGGGGTCGAGAGAGAACCTGAAACGTCAGACAAATAAACACCATTGTCCAGTGATCGCCTGTTCTTCTTCGAAGGTCGCCAAAGCCTCAAAGTTCGTCTTTAGTGTTAGCGTACGTACAGAACAAGCAGTTGAACACGGTGATGACTCCTAAAACATTGCGCAAGATGTCCTGTAGCCTCAGACTACAAAATGATATCCACATAAGCTCACTGATCTTAGCCACCATTGCATCCGTGGTACGCCAGGATTGTTTGAGTTCTTGCTTCACCATGTCAGTTTGATTTGCACCTAGATCCCCCGCACTTCACAACGGAAATCCCAAATTAACATGTCCTAAAGGCAACTTGTAGTCAAGCGTCAGTTATAGCAAAAGCTGGACATTTGTGTTTCCCAGTCACATTTCTTATTATTCGGTGACACTTTTTCTTTATTGTCCGGCTACTAGAAGATTTTACTTAAAGCTGCAAGTGGGCCAAGAGTTTTAACACTTTGAATTTTGCTACACGCATAAGTTGGATCTAGGTTAGTAAGGTTGTTCAATGCATGGTAATCCCACAGAAAAGATTTCCATCTTTTTCAATTAATTTTCTTTATATTTTTCAAATAGGCGAAACCCTGTGAGTGGGAGATTTGTGACAGAGTCTTTTCAGGGAAGGCAATCATGAACCGGCACATAAACGCTATCCAAAAACGTCCGTTCCTATTTGTCCGGACGACTTGCCGTTTAATTTTGCAATGAGTGTGTTTTGCTTATCGTTTTGACCTTCACACGTTTAATTTTTGAATGGCAGTTAAGTTGTCACTGTCAATTTTGCCCATAGAACGTGCGTCTCCGACTGGCATACGGCGCCATTCCTCGCACATTTTCCGTAAACAAAATCACATTCAACGAGCTCTCATCTTCCTTCTCTATCTTATTTTTTAATAGCAGCCCTAGAAAGAGTCATGTCGCTTACCACTGGACACAAGTTCAGTTCAACGCATATCGAATAATAACTCGACACTCATTTAGCCAACGCAAGCGATGCGCTCCATTACTGTTCTAAGGGCCTAACAGGGACTTGTGCATGTATTAGTTCATAGTGGGGTGGACTTGCGTTGCATCTACCTTATCATGTTACTAGCGTCGTAGCGACTGGAAATGGACGATGTCGCGATGGCTGGCTAGTCAGATGCCCCATTTACAGTTAGCTTATACGTGCTGCACTCTACCTCCACGTTGCCCAATCTTTAAGAAGGAAATGTCTGCAAGTTAACCTGTCAATTGACCTCCTGTCACACCACAGCCATAAGCTCCTGATCTCTCGGAAACGCACTTACTACTTTCTACGGGCGGGAGAGGCATTAAACGTCAAACTTGACACTAGCACAGTGACGCAGCTATCAACCTAACGGCACACAAGTCAAGGCGTCCGGCGCTGTGGACCAGGTGGCCCAGATCCCTGCGGAGGGAAAGTACCATAAAGCCCTCTGACGTAGGAGCAATTCCATTCGGACCCTCATTCGTTAGCGAATCGCTTGTGTCGTATCAGTTGGTAGTCCTCCAAGTCACAGTCTTTAGTGCGCGGTTTTCAAGGGCATCAGGTTGTTGTTAGTGGTAGGTATGCGCTGAGTGTCATGGGACCGGAGTCACGAGAGTTGATAGTGATAGTGTAAACGCACGGCACATTTTTTTATTAAGTCCTGATCTCTTTCCAGACGCTAGCCTGTATTCCAGTGTAAAATTTCATACTTACAATGCCCAGGATGCATGTCCTTAAAATGTTTACTGTCATGTAAGCTCTGCGTCCCTTCGCGTGCGGGATTTAGGGAAGCAACTTCACGGAGATGGGAAATATGAAGAGGCATATAAATTGTCATCACAAAAAGTCCGCTAATTTCATGTTCCCTGGTCTACTCCATTCATCGTTAAGTGGATTCAGAAACCGCATGTGTTCTAACTTTGGAGATATTATTATTATTATTATTATTATTATCAATGAAGATTCGATTAGGCATTTGGTATTTCAGTTCTGCACCCTAGGGGATATTGGTTTCCACTACCTTGACCACAAAAGGTTTTGCTTATACATGCATCACAGAGAATAAAGTTCTATTGGACATGAGTGACGATGATGGGAGAGAATTCCTCTCGAATGGAGGACTCTAAAAGCGTCAAACATAGTTCTTTCGGAGATTTTTCGTCCCAGAAAGTTTCTTTGTACATGAATAAACAACTGACTGGAGCTACCGTACTGCAAAAAGGATGACGTTTTAAATAAAAAGCTATGACTCACAGGTAGTTTTTGAACTTAGAGATCGACGATATATTTACTGGTTTGGTCAAATGGATTCATCGTCTAAATCTCCATACAACCAACATTTTTGTGGTCTACGAGAGCAACAATATATTTATATAGAAGACAGTTTCGTTAATTGCTGTCAGTAATTGCAGCAAAAACATCGGGTTGTGGAAAACGCGTGGCTGAATGGTTAACTGGCGAAATTCCAGGCGTCAGCTGATTTAACAGTGCCGATGGCCTACTGTTCACATCCGGGCACACTCATAGAGGATAATTACCGACTTTTAACGTCATTTGAAGTTTACCGTAAAACGTGAAGCAAGTACTTGACCTTATGCCCGCCTACCCTAATGAAAACAGACGGATCATATGTGAGAGTGAGCTACAGCTGCGTACTTGCTCCTAAGCCTATTAAAATGCCCCCACAAACGCTGCGTATTGGGACGATGCAACCCTCTTCACTAATGAAATATTCAACATCCAGCGACATTCTATTCGTCAAAGAGCGGGCGCCGAGGGCCATCATTCAGTCGCACTTCCAACAATTATCGGACCACCCAGTCATTTGGATGCTCATGCATTTTGCTGACCGTGTTAATCGCTATCAAGGTCGTGACTACGAATCAATGGACATCCGCTGGATAATACACTGAATTCACGGTCTTTAGTCATCATTTTACTGCAGGGACCACATTTTCTTACGAAAACAACCTCATCATTGAAATCACCACAGCCGATTTTGATATCGTAGTTCAAATTTGAAAAACCAAACAGCTCCTTGACAGGCTCTTAGCTCAGTTATAAAGTCGGGCGACCTCTTCATCAACAGCTGGCTAAAAACATGAAAGTCTGTGTTACTGACCGCACTAGTCTATGTGAAGAAAAACATGCCCTTCGCCCTTAGTCAGACGTTTTCATAGGATTGTGAAGGTGAAGTTGCAGTAAGGAGCTTGGTACACCGAGGTCATAGAATCGACTTAAATGCGTAGCATCGTCGCTACACCAAGGCAAATTCATCTTCGATGCAACGACCACGTCGTAAAAGTATCAGGAAGCTAGATAGATAGATGTTTCATTTGAGTACCCGGAAGGGCACAGTCATCGGACACTTGTAGTCATTTAGGAAAATGAAAGGAAATTCCGTGGGAATTACTTTCAATCCTTTATTTTCGTTGTAGAGCTGCGTGAGTTTGTGTTTGAATTGTGTAATAGAGCCATTGCTCAGAAGTCAACCACGAAGGAGCACATTGAAGCCATCAACCAAGGTGCGTTCCTTTTTCGTAGGACTTTGCCGTTTCATTTATAATACGAGTTTGGAGCGCCGCAAACTAATAGGAAATCTCAGTTCTCATGTTCATTATTGTCTTTTTATGGAGGGGGGGGGGAATTGTGACGCGCCTAGACGCAGGCTCACACCGTGCCACTCATCAATCCTATTAACCCTTTACACACGGATGGCCCTACCCATGTTTTTCCAATGTAGGCGACTAGAAACAACCGTATTCTGAGGACACTGCGTTTATTGTGCGTGAAATGTTGACACTGCCGGCACTTAATTGATACTTTCCTCCGATTTTGCAACCCCGACGATGGTCTCCAGGTTCAGTTAATGATCGAAGCGGGTTCTGAAGGTTTCGCCTCTTTGTTGGTGGACTATGCAGTCAGCAAGGTCGCATTTCGATGATGATCTCGTGACCTCTACTGTCCCCTCTTCGTTTCGACCATGTTTTCTACGATGAATTTCTCCTCTCTCACCTCCATGGTGCTTATAAACAGTAGCTCTGACTGCTATATTATCTCTCACCCGACAAGGAGCGTTCCGAACCCTCATACGTTGTCATCAACATCAAAATACTGTCCAATTGCATCTAGCTATTAATTTTTTAGTGAAACAGTTTTTTGTCCAAGTTTTTTTTAAATTGGCAGCTCGCCTAACTCCACCTCCGATTTAACCGTAGGATTTTTTACTGCTTCTTTTCTAGTTCACCGTATATGTCAAAGATTGTTGACTATTGGTTTAAAAATGGCAAATCGTTCTGAATCGGATATGCCTACCATCTTAATCATTTCAGCTGTTAATATGGCTGCTAACATAGTGCAGCAATTATCCGCTTTGTATGTATTTATACCGCGATACTAAGTTTGTAATGATAGGGCTCTCTGGGCCTTAAATATACAATTTATTTATTTATTTACCTCACCGATTTCACTCACCCATACATCTTTTCATTTACAGGGCCAAGTTAGGGCGAATGAAGACGGGTGGAACGAGATGGTTGATGTTTCCGACGCCACAGGTACGCGTACCTCATAGGTGTTGGTGCATAACACCGCATGATGTGGTCGTTAATGAGGAAATCCCGGATATGACCGGATATAGAGGTCCCTTGATGGCAGCATTTTAATTGAGATAACATAGTCTGGATCGGCATTGAGCAGATTCAGCTTACTCCGTCATTTGGCAAATTCCCAACTCACAACGAGTAGCTGCCAATGATCTTTAAAAAGCACATTTGGTAATTTATGTGTGGAAGGGGAATTAAGAGCCAGATTTCCATTGGGTATTAAAGCATGGTTTAAACCAACAGGTGATAATAATGGGCGGAGTTTTCGGCATGACGTGAGGCTTTCGCATAGCGCACTTCCCATTTGTTACTGACGCAACGATACAGCTATCAACATCGTGTCACAAGACTTTAGCCGTCTGGTAGTAAACCTCTGTCAGACTCCTCAATAAAGTATGCGAAACTGTGATGCAGATCGTTCTTGAGTACATGTATACTTTCCTCCTCTGGTAAACATGGCTTTCCTCTTCATCGATATGGCCTATTTCACAGAAATGTTTGGCGTATAGTGGTAGCTCTGAAAAGGCTTAATACTGGTGAGGGTTTCAAATTCGCCTAGATGGATCTTAGGACAGAAGTAACTTTGTCACCATACAGTCTATAGACATGGTCTGCCTAAAAATGTATGGGAGAGGACAAGCCACCGAGGAGAGCCTTAAGTATATCTTGAATATTTATAGGGACGATGAATGTGTGTCTTTAAAAATCCCTTATTTACAAATCGTCTGTTATAAACAGGATAAAAAACTATAGCATTAGGATAATTATCGTAAAAAACTTGTACATGGGCTAAATGATTATCAGTGATTCTGACGGAAGTAGATCCTGTGCAGGCTTGCGCAGAGTCCACGCCCTACGAGTCACCGAGGAGAGCCTTGGGATTTTCTACCTTCGCGCTAAATTACCCACATCCAGCCTACTGTATCACATGATATTTAGAAATTTTAATACTATGTTTAGAGGACCGATTATACTGCAAACGTTGTCCTCACTGTCTCAGCTTTGGATCCCGTCCAGTTTTTCGCCGTTAAGAATGTAAGTGAGGGTTACAAGCCTACCAAAACACGTAATAGGTTTATGCTGGGACCATGTGATGATAGTATGATAGCATCCAAACGCAAAGAAATCATATTTTCCCTGCGGTTTTTTTCAATTTTTAAAAAAATATTTAGAATCTTCAGAAGAATGACGCTTCCGCCAAGTTTTGCTAGTTGTTTGAACTGCATTCTAGAGGGTAAAAACTCCTCATGTCTTTATATTTTTTTAATAAAACCACTTTTTATGTAAGTTTTGTCTGTTTCTGCGCTGGTGCTGCAGACGGACGTCACTAAATAACTGTAACCGGGAGCACGTTGCGTGGGATGCTTTCGAGCAGCTGCCCAAATCTCTATGTTGTTAAAGGAGTCGACTTCGGCAGGCCAACGTTTTTGATTATTCATCGCCAGGCCTGCGATGGATAAGTAGCTCGAGTTTGAATATTCTATTATCGGTAAGTGTGGGGGAGAGCGTTAAAGGTATTCAGACGTCTCGTTCTATCAGGGACTACGGCGGAGAAGTGGGGGTAGGGACGGAATCATCCATATCGTTTTCTACAAAAAGTTTTTGAATTAAACGTCCCTTGCGAGAAAATATAGCAGGGAGCGTGGACTGACAACTTCACGAAATATTTCTGTCTCGTGAAATGTTGGCCGTAATGCTGAAGTTCATTTTTGACCGGAATGTATTACTTGAGTGGTGTGCGAAAATCTCGATATATTTCAGCCCTGCTAGGAGGTCGAATGCAGATCCCAGATTCGGTCGCGCCCCTTATCCGCCTCGGACCACAGTCGGCTCTCTGATACCTGAACTGTGCAAAGACGCTGAGAGATAATATTTGGTTTGCGCGTGTCGCCTATGACTTGACCCCCTTCACAGAAGCGGATATTCCCAAAAAGTGAGTTCTCTGATCCGTAGGCATCCTTCGAATTCACAACGATTACAACATCTTGATGGAAACGAGCGCATTAGCTTTATTATTCTGAGGAATACGTCGAAGCACTATGCAGATGGAGTCCCAGAGTTCGCCTCAGTCTCCATGCACAAGATTTTTGGAGCCAGCCAACGAAATGATGTTTGGGCTGATTGAAGTGCCCGCAATTAAAACGCTTATTCAGTGCCCAGTAAACGCGCCCTTACCCTCAGAACTCAGCCATGAGTAAATGTGTAATGGGTTTCCGATATTTATGGAGTCACGACTCCAACTCACGCTTCCTGTCAAGATCCTGACGAAAACGCACGAAAATTGGCACCAGTTAGGTGATGGCCAAAAAATGCTTCGTTTTTGTTGATTATCTATCGGCCATAAACGATGGTAGAGAGACGCTCACCGATCGCACCAGCAGAAACCTTCATTCCGCTGCGCCTTACGGATCACTCACGAGCCTCGGCAGCAACCGGACGGTGGCCAGTGCTATAGACAGAGTGACATAACTGACGAATGCAAGGGAGGTTTGGATGACCGTTTTTGGCTTATAAGCTCCAAGGAGCCACTCATATCCTACCTCAGGTTTTTTGAAACCTGGGTTTGTGTACGGCTGTTTTATGACTGTTAACTAGCCGGAAATGACCATTGGAGCCTCCTTTGACTTCGATTGTTCACTTTCTGTCTAAAACACATTGGCTGACGTCGGGGCACAATAGTTTTCCCGGTTGTCACGCACGTTCACACTTGAGGGAGGAGGGGGGTTGCTGTAATTGTTTGCTGAGCTGGTTTTACGCTCAATCTGCCTCAGTATCGTTTTATCCAAAATTATCTGTCTACCCCGAAATATTATGAACAGTTAATCAATACCAACAGAGCTCAACTCCACACTATGCACACGTTCAAATACCGAGGCGGGAAAATCGCGCTGTATGTTATAGGCAAAGACGACCTGGCATACTGAATCTGTAAATCCATTCAGACATTTTGTTGGTCTAGAATCCTCCAGGACTTTACCTTAACATCAAACGCAAGATGAAAATGCGGTTCTCACGAAGACCCGAGTCGTAGATGGGGACAGTCTACGTCAACCATGACAGGATGTTGAAACACTTCCACCTCAGCTTTCTTCGGCAATCCTGCAAATTTAGGCTGCATGACAGAGTCTCTGACAGGAAAGCCCCTAGAAAAAACTGGAACCCACAGCATCCACGCCATACTAAGGATACTTTTTATACGATGGAACAGCCAGTTTGTGAGGTGCGCGCATATCTAAAACCCAATTCCGGAGCGAACTCACCACGTGCACCCGTTGACGTGGCAGCAGCAGACCTAGGATGACCTCGCATAAAATGGACCAGCCTGGATACTTGCAGCGAATACGGGGTCAGAAATCTACGAATCTCACCCGACCGTTGCGGCCTTAACCAAAATAACTGCCTTTAACTTGCAGGTGTCACGGACGCTCTTGCGACCTAGTGAACGGACGGCCTCGAGCAGGAGCGTGAAGTGGACAAGAAGGTGTGAAGAAGCCGTGTGCATGGGATTGGACTGCCACAGTTCACTTAAACTAAACCAAAATGGTCTTGTAGTGACGCCGAAGAATGGTTGCTTTCTAAAATAACATGAGTAACAAAATGTTACTTGCAGGTGTCACGGACGCTCAACCTCAAAATCCGACATTATTCCAACGTGGCCAATGCGCCTGCTTATATTCCCTCTGCATATCTACCTGTTTGTTCATCATTGGAATTCATGCAACAACAATATAACCACTGCAGTTGCTGTCTCAGAAAATGCCTTCACTGTCAACGGCGGAGACGACCACGACCACAATCCAGAAATGCAAGCGGCCCCACTCATTACCAAATCCGTCAAAATTGCCATGGTATGGTTGTTTGAAAATGGTCTCCTACCTACTAATGAGATAGCAGTTCAATGTGTGTGTTGACTGCAACCCTTTCCTAATCCTGAATCCTTGCACATTCTTTCCACCGAGAAATCCTCCTTCAGGTAAACCTGCTCTGATTCTGGCATCAAATCTCTTATCCTCCCATCATCTTGAAATCCTTTACATAAAAACCGTAAAATAATTTATCACATTCGTCGATTACATTCACATCACACAACTCTACCCCTCATATGGAGGGTTATAAATGCTTACACCCCCCACATATGCTTTATCGCACACCTGCTATTAGTCCTGCTTTACTTATAATATATATGCTGATTTTACAATTTGTCCTCCGAATGCTATAATCCGCTGACAGTGCTTCGTTTAAGTCCATAACATAACTCAATGACATTTCACAACAGTTAGGTATTAAGAACATCGAATTCTGGTTTTTTTTCATTCCATTGACTTTAATCTAATTACGATGCATTATTTCCACGGTTTCCTTAAGAAAGACATTCACTATTTTTCGGAGACGAGAAAAGGCCTTAAGGCATAGTGAAGAATTATCATTTTCATGAGGCCGAAAGATAGTTAAGATTCTTCGAATTTCTGACAGCCCTTCTGTATTCAGCCATGGTCGAGTTTTTGGTTGAGTAAAAATATGCCTTAAACAGTTAAAGTAGAGCAATATCTTGATCGGCAAACTTTACCAGGCTGAAATTAAACAGTATTTTTAGAGATGTAATTGAAGTCCATGCACGACTGGAGATTCCGCTCGCACAATAACTTCGCAAATCATCCTTAGGTCTCAGAAGTAATGCCTTGGATGCTGAAGCCATCAAAATTGGAGGAAACAAGTGGAAAGGGGCAAACATTTAAACTCCTCACTTTGCGTGCTCAAATTCACATTCGGTGGTCTGGCGACGAACATTAAAATGCACTGTCCGAACTTGGGAGTTATAATTATCCTTCGTTGATGAACGCTCACCCCATTCTGCCTTGGGGGTTCATTCTCGAGCCCCACCAGCAGCCGCTAGTGGTAGAAGAGGCGGAATAAAAATGCCGACAAAGACAAGGGAAACTAGAATAGCCATTTCTGGGTTATAAGCCGTCATCAGCATGTCATACCCAACCCTAGGTGATGCTCCACCCGAGGCTCGAACCCACGACCAGTTGATCGGAATTTCAATGATCTAACCATTGAGCCACAGGCTCGTTGGCTTGCCGGTTTAGATCAGAAATATAGTTATAATTATCTCTTCATTAAAAAACTAGTTAAGTAAAATTTTCAGGGCCGAAGAGGACACATATGCTCGAGACTAGAAGAAAAAATTAAAGCTACCATCAGTTTTGGGACGATGATGTCTTTATTATTTTTCATGCCCTGAATATCGTGTTCTAACCTAGCACAAAACCCGAATTGACTCCCAACTATTAGCTAAGCTGGGATATTTCGATACTGTGTCACATGAATTCTAGAGCACAGTTGACAGTACGGGAATGTCTACTTAGCATTTGCGGAAAAGCCTGCTGAAATCCAGTTCAGTACAACAATAAACTTGAGAGGTGTACGTCAACCGGCTGTGCATCCAAGCAGAGTCACTTGTGCAAGCTGCCAGACATGTTTACTGCCACCTGAACAGGGGGGAGGTGTTAAATCGTACGCGGGGCGCCTACTCCGACATAGCGCATAACCTGCCCAACAGTCCGCAAATGCACGGTAGTGCATGTCAGAAACCCGGACTGGGCAAGCCATCCCCGAGGTAAGTCAGCACACTTCCCAGTATAATAAATCTGACGCGCAGTCATTGGGTCGGGAGATAAGTGATGGCGCAGCTGAGTTCCGTTCAGGGCTGAGGGGCAGGCAGCACCGGATCCTACTGCATGAATTGTCTAATATAATCTTCCCAATGCATGATTCAATTTGACCTTACCGTATGCTGGTCTATCTGAAGTAAGGGATCAAGTCCTGTGCATGACACGCCTAGACGTCTTATTTAACTTTGTAAACCATTGCTATCGAGCCTAGCCCCGATCCTCCTGGCTTTCTTGCAAACGGAGCGTGGTATATTAGAGAGGAGAGAGTGTGGTAGACGCTGAGCAAACCTAGCTTAGTACAAAGTAATTGACGCCCAAGTCACCGGTGCTGCGCCCAGCTTGTTGGACAGCGGTGGACGTGGTCCCTCGCGACAGTTCAACTGTCCAATCCAGAGGCAAAAGAAAGCACTACGAAATAAATCTAATAGTTGTCTGCGTATAGCACGTAATTACGTCAACTCACCATAAAATCGACAACTAGACAAAGACACCTTTAATGATTAGACGAAGGAAGGATTGACCGAATGAGTTAGCACGTGTATGTTCATTAAAGTGGCATTTGGGGTTTAGAGCTGATCTATGTAGATGAAGGTCATACCACTGTCAATCGGGCAAGCGCAAAACTCTAACGATTAACCTGCCCTGAAAAACGACAAGGAACGTTTAGTCAGTTAGCTGATGTTCGGCGTCACTGTTCGACCATCAGAAGAGATATAGACACTAAAAATCTAATGTCAACATGAATCCTACGGACTCCGATGGTCTCTGTGCACATCTTCCAGTTTTGCATTTTAAAAGGGACTTAACAACCTGCGTGCACGTCTACATCCGTAGTGAAGTCACTAGTCCACGGTCGCTGTAGGGGTTTATCTAAAGGATGTAGAGTTCTGGCATTCGTTTTACTCAAATCCTTCTGTAGACAGACGCTTGAAAAAAATCACACATAACGCGTTCTCTTCTAGAATCCTTCAGTGTCGTCCGTTTGCAGCAACAGAAGCGGCAAAAAAATTGATTTTAATCATTCGATTTTTTATTCATAAAAAATATAAAGACAGAAAACAGCTTCTACACAATTTTCGATGCAGTATAAACTGGCACCAAAAGAAATGCAAGTAAGAAGAGCGAAAAGGGCGAAGTAACCGTCCCAGGAAAGGCGGAACTATCATTCTTTTGCCGATCCTAAAAAGTCGGTTGAGAGTTAAAACACGGTGGTTATAAGGTAATCGGAATGCTACCATATTGTGATCGTAAATTTAAATAAGTCTAATCCATGCCTTTGGCAGATTAAAATAACTCGATTGAATACTCGAATGTAAAAATGCAGGGGATTTGAAGTTGCGAAAGTAAAGACACGGCTCCGACAAGATCGCTGCGAAATGTAACGTGAAAAAGTAGGCTGGATGCGGGTAAGTTAATCCAGACGTGATCAAAACTACAGGCTTCCCGTCGACGCCTCGTAAGTCAGGTGGACACGGCGTTGACTGTAAAAAAAACGTGCACTCTGTCGCGGGAGCGTTAAGGTTATTTTACACTTGGGTTAGTTAAAGCAATAGTATCAAATAGCTACACCTGTCATTCTGGTGTGAATACAACAGCAAAATATGAATGTTTGCTCGTATTTGAACTTCAGTCTAACTTCTTTAACCAACTTGCCATCGAACGGCACAATGACTTCCAAGGTCCAGTGGCAAAAGCGAGGTTACAGTCAGCCCCGGAGAGAAAGACTATAGTTTTGGGTGCTTTGTTCTTCCTAGCTGTGCTGACCGCTGTATACCAATAGAACCGTGCTGACTATTACCAATGTTGTCTACTATACTTATCCTACTGCAATAGTTTCAGTAGCATTTGTTTTTATGTCATATTAAGTGAAAATAAGGCATTTCAAAGGAGCCACCAAACACGCCCCGAAAAATATTCAGGACACATTGAATACAACAACCGTAATAAATGGCAAATTGTGGACAGCATATCATCCCTCAGTCCTAAGGAATTAGACAGCATCTGTTTGCATTACAAATCCACCATTAACTTCAGACAAAAATACAATAATCAGTACGGCGAGAAGGACAACACGCTACGAAATACGTCGGCTGGGTGAAATTGACCCCTTTTAGACTAACGGTAGCATTTACATTTAAAAGGAAAAAAAGATAACTAAGCCATGGAGGTGATAAAGACGCATTGCTAAAAACAGTTATAGACCGTGTTTTTAAGCATTAAACGATGTACTGGCCAAGTCACGCAGGTATAACTCGAATAGCCAATGAGGTAAAAAGGACAACGGGCTCGAACGCGTCGAACGAACGAACTTGCAGGTGTTTTGCCAGTTGTTACTACCGAAGAGCGCATATAAGCAAATCAAGGGATGTACTGTCACTGGTTGACAGCAGAAGCCGCTAGGAACAGCTAAGCATGCTTCTAAAATTGTACCACTGAAAATGTCTTTGTTATTGACAGGGTGCGGCAGTGCTTCCAACATCTTGGCAGCCACGCGGAGCATGCCTATGCTATTGACTACGAGGTATGTTAAGTAATTTTCTGTTAAATTGTCTGTTTGCATGAATCGGCCGACCAGTGGAATAAAAGTTAGGCTCAATGGCTCCTTCTTGATGTGACGCTTATGATACCCACAGGCATGTGAGATCCGGAGCGCGTACACTATGTGAAAACCTAATAAGTTATGTGGGAAGCTAGGCCGTTTATGGCACGCACAGACGGATTATTTAGCTCTGCGGTTCACTGCACCCGATCCCATCTCCGGCCTTCTCAACTCCGGGCCCGGGTGGGTGAGGGAGAATGGCAGATGATGCGCGCACGCCTACTATCACTTTAAACTGGTTCACACGGAAGGCACCTTCTCTGCCTCCAAACCTGCTGTTGGGCACACGGTGGAAATCGTTGTAATCAACAGTCAAACTGTCACTCCACTTACCTATTGCAGCCGCCCGCTTTGCATTTTCCCTTCTATGCCGACCTGTTACATGCTTTTCCATGCCGGACCAAAGTGAGACGGTAAGCAGTAGTGCGTATCGACTCATTCAGTCGATTATTTAAGCCAGACAGAGCGCCGTCATCGTTTTCGATAACGCCAATGCTAACATCGCCAGCTTCGGAATCCATGGTACAAATCACGCAGATTAAAATGCACTTGGCGGGTATAAAACAAGCGAGGTCTCATGTTTCATCAGGACCCATGGAGGCGGTTAAAGCTACATCAGATTACGACGACCAAATGTTATCTCACAATGAATTTTGCCTACCGAGTAAGAGGCCGGACTGTATTGTCGCGGCTTGGGCCGCAATGGCCAATTAATCAGGTGGACAGCAAGCCCTAGATGAGGACTGTTAGGCAAGGGCTCGCGGTTGTTGGAACGGCCTTTAACGAAGGCTAACTGGGAAAGCGGCAAGCTCTTACACCGTACGAATAAACAGTCAATAAAAAGCAAAAGGAATACCTAAGGAGGTTGTCGGGAGGCTATTTTTCAAGTTGACTGCTTACAAAAAACTGCAAGTCATTTCAGATAAAAAGATACAATAAACTATGAGGTCAATTCAACGTGAACGGCGACGAGCAAATCGTCGGGATTTGGATGGTTTACAACTGATGAGCTATCAATGTCCGTTTTAGGATTGAATCAACGCGCGATAGCCTCTCAGGTACAGTCTACGTCCTCATATACAGTGGATTTATTTCTTTTATTATTGTGATCGACATCCAATGCATCCAGTGCACGTGAAATCTACTCAATCGTTGTTACCTCGTGGTGCCCGCTTCTTAATTTCCCATCCCTAACGGCAAGGTTAAGCTAGCAACCACAAGGCTCTTGTATTGGCAGCAGTTAACTGCTTCTTATAGATCGATCATGTTTAAATTTTTTAGTATTCACCATTTGATATATATAAATATATATATATATATATATATATATATATATATATATATATATATATATATATATATATATATACATATATACACCTCAGGAAAAAAAGTTAGATTTGGCGCATCGAAAAACGATATTGGGATTATTTGTAGAATGCTATTTCAACAACAATTGCATATGCATTCGGGATTTTTACACATGCCTACTGATAAGCGCACAGGTTAGATGACCGGATATACCATTGCGATATGTAGGCTCAGTTGCATACAGCATTTACTGGCTGCAACTCTTGCAATAATCTCCTATTTTCCGGCGAAAGTAGCAGTCCGAAGACCCGACGCAGGCATCAACGAAAGTGGCTAGGGATGGGCAATGCGTCGTATTCAGATGAACATTGCTGCTGGAACTCGAGACTGAACCCCAAGGCAGAACGAGACAATTAAATCCCGTGGCTAATCGGCGAGCATTCATCAACCACTGTCAATATTCCCGATGTAAAACGGGCAAGACAACGAGCTCGTGGCGCAGTGGGTTTGAGCTTTGGAATTCTAATCAACGGGTTGCGAGTTCGATATATTATTCCAAATATTATTGAATTGGCCTTTTATTAGTAGTTTTATAAGTGTTTCGTTAGCTCGTTAGATTATTTCTGGACATCTTTTTGTGTTTTAGACACCGTACGGTAGCAACATATTGGGTAATTTTTTATTGAAACAGATAGATTTTGGGGATTTTTAATAGTTGAAGCCAAAAAAATATATTTACCAGCCCGGAAGGTGTCCTTGGCTCCGATTATTTTGGAGGGGTGGGGTCTTATACTTCCTTCTAACAGCCCAAGAAAGCGCAGGTCATCTCGCAAAAGTAGTGACTCGCGTTGATCGAGAAGAACTATCAGCCAAGAGCCGACCGCCCCTGAAACCCGATCATCGCGCATACAACCGTGAATAGCAACCCTATTGGTCGAGCCTTGTGGAGGTGGAGGGCAGGGGTTACAGGCATGGTTCCAAACGTCAGTAGACTGGGCGAATAAACTGATCCAAATGTTAATAAAATAAGGGCTCACGGCTGGGGGCTCAAAGTCCTGGTGGTTAGAGTGTTGGCAGTACTCAAGCCTTGCCCTTTCTATCTTGGGTTCAAATCTCACCGAGGCCGCCATACATGGGTCAGAGGAATTATTCAAATCTCAAAAAAAATATTAAACACTGCCCGCAGGACTAGTTTTTCTTAACAAAAAACTGCAACCCAAACCTTCAAATTAGAATCAATAAAAAAATAAATGCGTGTGCGGACACTTATCAACAGAATGACAAAAATAAATTCTACGATAATAAGTAAGGGTGACGTCAGAAACAGCCTTGATGAAGGTCGACGAGAATAAAACAGTAGGCAAAACAAAACGTACGATTGTGGCTACGTTCAGTGTGCCTCTTTAGACTTCGCTTGTGTCTGAATGTCTTACCGCAAATGACACATGTGAGCACTTGTATTCCTGAAACAGAGAATAAAAATTCTTGAGGTTTTGATAGAGGCTATTGCCGTCGGTTAGCCGAATTGGTAAGACACGAGGATAGGGCGAAGGATATTACCGACAAAGACGAGGGAGATGGGAATGGCTATTTCTGGCTTATTAGCCAGCCATACCAAACCGCAGGCGCTGAGGCACCCTAGGCTCGAACTCACGACCTGTTGGTTAGGAGTCAAACGGTTTAACCCACTGTGCCACGAGTTCGTTCTCGGTTTCGATCGGGAATATTACCTATGGTAGATGAGCGCTCACCGCTTGGTTACAGGACTCACTCGTCCCGTTGTGCCTTAGGACTCACGCTACAGCCCCGTCAGCACCCGCATAGCGGTCAGGCAGGATGACATTACCGATAGGAGCCACCTTGCAATAACTGCCACTGAGAGATGGGCTTAGGGTTAGGTTTATGCTGCGGGAATATTAAGTCTTCCTTGAATTTTGAACAAGACCACCTGACTGGCCAGCAGAGGGTCATTAATTCTGTGTCCTATTACAGAGTTGCCATCAAGTATTGCAAAGACACACACACAAAAAAGACAAACAAAGTCATTAGCTGGCGAATAGTCGATGAGAAATGGAAGAGCAGTACCTCCATGGACAAGGTTGACATGCTTCTTTAGGTCATCAGCCTGGGAAAAGCCTTGATTACAAAGTTCACAGTAACGCTTTCGGAGTCCTGAAAGGGCAAAAACAACGACCTTCAGCGAAAACTAACTAGGAAAAAGCCGTCACCGACAAAGCACAAATAGCTCCCGAGGTAGACGGGAAGTGATTCTTCAAGACAGTTACTTATAAAAAGGCCGCAAGTCATCGGGGGACGATCATCAAAAGGATAGTTAAACGAATATCTACAATAATAAGTCAGTTTAACGTAAAAAAACTCTCGGCCAAGATGGACGATACTAAATCATCAGGTAAAACAACTTACGGTTGTGGCTACGTTCAGTATGCCTCTTCAGACTCCGTTTGTGTCTGAATGTCTTGCTGCAAATGACACATGTGAGCATTTGCAGGCCTAAAGTACAGAATACAAACTCTTGAGTTGCTGTAAGAGACTACTTCATTCTCGATTCAGCCTAGGTTTCCGTTTAAAAAAACAGCAAACATGCATGCAACAAAAAAAGGTTTTGTTCGAAACATGCGAAAGTTGGCAAAGGTGGGTACTAATATCGAAAAAGGTTTTGAGCTGGGGCCCGATAGCCTAAGTACCTCCGAAAAGCACTAAAAAATTAGTTTATGCTATGATTACGACGCGGGAATATTTACTCTTTATCTAATTTTGCACAAGATCGCCTGTGTGACTGGCGGAGGGTTGCTATTCCCATGGCATATTTATCCGGAAAACGCACAAACAAACTTAGTCATTAGCTGGCAAAGGATGAGCAGCACCTCCATGGACACTGTCGATATGCTTCTGCAGATCGTCATCCGGTGAAAAGCCTTGATCACAAATCTCACAGTAACGCTTTCGGAGACCTGAAAGGGCAGGAGAACATCAATTAGAGCATGGATTTGGTCATATCACATTTCCAAAGACAAATTCTTGGAGATGAGCGTGGACGCGGTATCGAACAAAGATAGTGTCCAAACTTCAGACTACAATGAAGAGGCCCGGGATCCCGCAGCAGTGAAAAAACAAAACAACCACACCGATGAGCTATTGCAGCCTGAGTCCTATCCAACGGAGGACAACGCTATCCCTTCGGCTAGTAACTTTCTAGGCTAAAACTGTTGCTCAGCCGCTGAAATTTCCAGTGCGATGGGTTTAGCGTAGACAGGAGTGCTTTAAAGCGCCTCGCACTCTCTTCCTCCCCCATCTACCGTGGAATTAGCCAGACCTACAGACCAATCGGTAAGGAAATTGAGAACAGTGGCTGGTGCAGTGCAAACAATCCCCTCGATGCGTGCTACAAGCAGGCACATCAGCGGCTCAATCAGCCTCAGGGCTGCAGGACAAACATATCTAGCGGGTCAGTGTCCACCCTTCTGGGCTAGCTTAGCTGCCATGCAATGTGTTTGGTTAGGACATGGACACGACAGTCCGACCGTTGAATTCGACTATGTGCACTGTGTGCTCCACAGCATGGGGGTGCAGGAACGACGACTTTCAATGGCTTATTGTGAGAACAGACTTGCGATGCATCCACTTCACTCCCTGTTCCACCGCCCCACCTGGACCCAGTGTCATAACAGGACATCACCAGTTCGACCGTCGTTTTTGACGTGTTTCACCGTATGCACTACAGCTAAATGGAGCAGTGACGGTGACTTGAGTTGGATTATAGTGAGAATAGACTTGCGCTGCATCTACCTAACTCTCTGTTCCACTCCCCACCCGGACCCAGTATCAAGACAGAGTCAAGCAAGACAGGACACAGACACACAGAAACGCTTGCAGTTTACTCTTTCCATAAGTTGGTCTCGGTCACAAAGGTTTGCCCAAAGAGCCAAGAGTCAAGTACCAGCCGAGGAAAGAGTAAGTGTGTCTAATAAGGATCTCAATTACAGTAGCGCATACTCCACTTACGAGTCCGTCATAACAGATGTTTCCTGCCAGCCACCTTGAGTATTGTGATACGAGTCTGATGGCTACGTCGCTGCGCTAGGCCCATGTGAGAACCACGCGTGGTTATCGAAAGCGATCGATGAAGTTTTCGTATTACGCCAGGTACTCCGTCCGGTCGTATCACCAGTTGGTTGAATAAGGACTTGTCTATTCAATGGAACTCTGGCGAATAATACCCCCTCCCATAAATTTAAAAAAACGTGCTTTATAGAGATCACAACCAGTTAGTAGCCATGGAGTGAAAGTCCGCCAGCTGAAGGAGTAAGTAGAATTTATTCGGAACCATCTATACCGCCAAGATTCCCTCGGAATGCAACCATTATGGTATCTCATAGTCGTTTAATGTTCGGGATTTTCTGATCGAAGCCTTCTTATGCGGGAGGTAGAGATTCTAGGAGAGGCCCTACAGGATATGAACAGTGTTGGGTTTGCCCCCGGACACCGGCCGACTGATCTCGACAACGATAAAAACCGCCATTAATGAACGCTCACCAGTCGTTAACGGAACTCACTTGTCTCGCTCGTCTGGGACTCGTTCTCGGGCCCCACCAGCAGCCGCGCAGCGGCTAGTAGTAATAGTAGAGGCAGATAAACACTGCAGACAAAGACAAGGGAAGCTGGAATGGCCATTTCTGGCTCATTAGCCATCATCGGCCAGTCATACTCAACCCTAGGTGATGCGCCACCCGATAAAAACATGGCACAGCTGAGCTTAAGCCTTGATTATCTGCAGCTTGTGCTGCAAAAGGTAAATGATGTCACTAACTTCGTCGGTTCATACAAAAAGGCTGAGGAGATCAAAAACCTTTCAATCTGCATCAGTGACAAGGCAAAGGCACGCCCAAGGAAGAATGGCTGTCAACGTGCTGCTGCCCTCGATTCCGTGCCGTTGCCCGTCTGGGTGCGTCAATGAGGTCCAAGCAGATGCATGCACTGTTCGCAACCCAACACGGCTTTCGCAGTGTCGCTCGCAACAAAACGTTTGGTAGACGTGACTTAAAAATTAAATAGCGCTCTAAGTTGGTGCCATCAAATAAAAAATAATCCTCATAAAATCTGCTATCATAGTCTTCGCGGGGATAGGAATAGCAGCATATTTCCAGGGCCAGTAGAGGTAATCATACTGATTAAGCAGGAGGACAACCGAAAGCGGGAGGGTAACGGTAATTTATGTACAGAATCAGGAAGGCCAGAAACCCCAGGCTCGTGTAATACGGAGCCGGTGGTATTAAGGGTTTTACAGATAGGGCAGTACAGCGGGTGTATAATGTCCTTGCAAAATTGCACATGTTGTTCTTTCTTCTCTTTGAAGTTACAAAGTCAATAATGCGCATCTGTTATAAAGACTTCAGGAAGTTGATAGCCATAGCGGATAGCGTCTTGAAAGTTCTGGGATGACTTTACTGCCGGTATAACCTGTTCAGACATCGGTGCAAAAAGGATAATTGTTCTGGAGTGAAACATTCGTGAATTGCAAACTTTTGTATTGGCGAGCATAAAGCAAAACACACGCCTGGGATTTCTGGCTTTCTTGTAGCTGTACACAACATAGCGCTATCAAAGGGAACATCAGTGTCACGAGGAAAGCCAACGCGACAATGAGAAAAAAATATTCTGAAGAGCAACCTTTAACCAGTAGGGGAAAGTGTACGTACCTTGATGAACACCATCGATATGCTGCTTCAGAAGGCCGCTTCGTGTAAAAGCTTTACCACAAAACTCGCACATATGCTTTAGCAGAGCTGGAAGGGGAACTAACCCTAAAGTGAGCAAAAAAAGAAGAATCAGATTCTCCTCTCGGTCAGGCGATAGTTCTGAAACCAAACATCACAAAGCATCCAATAAGGAAATGCTTCTGCCACTGATGCCGTCGCCACGCTCACTCGTCTCGCGCTCTCTTCCTCTCCAATGCATTGCTGGACAGACCAGGACTGTTGGCCTAATGCCGACAGAGTTCGAAAGATGGGGTAAGGAGTCGAACTACAATCACTCGTATTAAACGGAGTCATCGCGTCAAACCCAACACTCTGTTCGGTCTTATCACCTATTGCTTTGAGCCAGATGTTTCCATTCAACCACAATCTGGTGTTTAAGTTCCCCCAACCCTCTTATAACTTCAAAACAGCGCTCTTGAGCGAACACGACCATCTACACGCCCTGGGGTAACGGAGCGAAATTGATCCTGCTCCAAACCGAGTGATACAGCAATGGCATTAGTAAAATGCGGTCACCATGGTATCCCCGCGTCCTTATTGAAAACTGCGTGGGGTTAGGGGTCAGCACGTATGTGACGCGTGTAGATTAGACTTCAGATCCATCAGCCATCGCGCAGGCAACCACCTGCAGTGGCTCTGACTTTTTGGTTTGTTATTGGTGTGTTTGTGTCGTCCTCTCCCATCTCCGGTCTTCTTGACTCTGTCATGACACAGGGCTCAGGTGGGGGAGGAGGAGGGAGGGCGGTAGATGCAGCGCAAGTCTACTAGCACTTTAAACTAAAGCAGCGCAAGTCACCGTACCTGCACTACCCTGCTGTGGAGCGTACGATGGACCTCATCGAAATCGACGGTCGAACTATCGTGTGTGGACCGCGTGGACCAACACGGGGACAATATCAGGGCATGGCAGGCGTTATTTGGGATGCGGTCAAACATGGGGTTGGGCTGATGGCACGCGTATGTGCAGGCTCACGCCGAACCAGAGATTTTTGCCATTACTGGTTCTCTCACTATGTAGGATCCGATTCAATCGTGGTGGCACCGTCAGGAGCGTCTCCGGCCGCGCTTGCCACCTGCGCTCGACCCCGCCTCCAGTCTTCTTGACTTTGTCTTGACATCAGACACACGCAGGTAAGGGGAGTGAGAGTGCGGTATATGCCATGCAAGCCTACTATCAATTAAAACCAGTTCACGCGCAAGTCACCGTCCCCGCACCATTATACTCTGGAGCCTACGATGGACATGGCTGAAATCGAGGGTCATTATGTCGTGTGATAGTGAAGACGGTGACGTAAATGCTGCGAAAGTCGACCACACTATGGACAAATTCATGTGGACGTCATAACTGCGTTCTAAGGATCGTCCTTATCGCTTGCATGGGAGGAATCAGTGTACGGCTAGGATGACTAGGACGTGCGTACAGTCCAAGGACGATGCGGTGCCTTCTTTGACTGATGCTGAAAAGGAATATGGACTAGGCAGATAAAAACTTGCATCCATAAGTACCATCGGAAGCAAGGTGGTTAGCGTCTCTTAAGTCTCCGCGATAAATAAGCAGCATGACAAGAACCGGTGAGTGGAAGCCCAAACGACATCCAAAGCAAACTTAGTACAACAACTAAACGGCAAAACTTGTAGAACAAAGAAACGCACCTTTGTGCACAGTGTCAATGTGCTGATTCATGGTTGCCTTCCGTGTAAAGGCCTTGCCACAAACGTCACACACAAATTCCCGCATCTCTATAACACAAAATGAACGGGGGCAATTAAGTACTGAAACTATTTCTTCTGCGATTAATTTGAATTTTTACTAATTAAAAAGAAATAGACGTTTACAATGAATCATCATCCTAGATGTAAAGTACGAGTGGAGAAAAATTACTCAGGGCCAAATACATTTCTTCGTAGCTGTCTCATTTCGAGGCGGACCCAATGAACAGATGCATGATTAAAAGATATCAGAGCTCGGCATTGGCGGCGATATCCATTAATATTCTCATTCTGGACTGTTGCTGCTTCTCCTATACGTGGTTGGCTTTGGTGATTATCATTCTGTGTTTTAGGGTAGGTGGTCACGAAGGCCATTCATGCAAGAAATAGTATCCAGGAGTCCTGGTTTATTCCAAGTCATGTTTCAAAGGTGACTTCATACTACCGGGCTTATATCCTCGCTAGCTCGCCACGGCGGCAACCTGTTCATATAATACTCCGCATGGAAAACAATCATCTGACAGGCTTACGCTGTTGTCATTCCATCGAAATTTACTTCGATATACTACGGCGAGGATGCTAGGGATGCGAGGAGAATTTAGGGTCTAGGTGTGCCAATTTACGTTCTTAAACCTGTAAAAACGGCTGATGGACGTCGAACAGCACAGATTTCCTCGCCGTAAATCGGCGCAATCATTCACACTACCTTTTAAAACATCGGCCTGCAGAACAAAAAGATGTCGGGTGAGTCCACTCACACTAGCAGCATGGAATGTTCGTTCTCTTTTAGACAATCCTAGGAGCAAACAGCCGGAACGGAGGACAGCGTTAGTCGTTCGGGAACTGACGCGCTACAAGGTGGACATTGCTGCTTTCAGCGAGACCCAATTCTCTGAGCAGGGTCAGCTGGAGGTGGGTACCGGCAAAACCTTCTTCTGGAACGGCCGGCAAAAGGCGGAGCGAAGCAACGCTGGTGTTGCCTTTGCCATCCGGAACGACATCGTGGGACGTCTGCCCTGTTTGCCAAAGGGTATCAATGATCGCCTGATGGGCCTCCGCATGCCTCTTCGGGGAGACAAGTTCGCCACTATCATCAGTGCCTACGCACCCCCAATGACGAGCTCTGATGCGGCGAAGGACAAATTCTACGAGGACCTGCACGCACTGCTGGCGACTGTGCCGAAAGCGGACAAGTTAATTGTCCGTGGTGACTTCAACGCCCGCGTTGAGATGGACCACGCTGCCTGGCAGGGAGTGCTGGGTCCCCACGGTCTCGGTAGCTGTAACGATAACGGCCTCCTTTCGCGAACGTGTGCGGAACACCGTCTCCTGTTGACCAACACCTTGCGCCTTCCGACGCGGGAGAAAGCCACGTAGATGCACTCCAGTCGCGGTGCTGGCAGCTGCTGGACTAGGGTCTCGTCCAGAGGCGAGATCGACAGGACGTGCTGGTAACCAAGGTGATCTGAGATGCCAATGGATGGATAGGTCACTGCCTCGTCATATCCAAGATGAGGCTCCGACTTCAACCTCGATGAAGACCCCAAGGTAAGCGACCGCTAGGTAAGTTAAATACTCTTTTGCTAAATTTGCCTGCTCAATTGTTTTGATTTCAGCAACCAAATAACCGAGAAACTGGAGAACCTGCATGCTCCAGATAATAACGGCACCGTGGAAACACGATGTTGCCAACTGCGAAATGTCATCCAGTCCACCGCCGTCGAAGTCCTCGGACGAGCACGCCGTCAACACCAGGACTGGTTTGACGACAATGACGCCGAAATCAGCAACTTACTTGATGAGAAAAAAAGACGACAGAAAACCTACATGGACCTTCAGACTGACGCCACCAAAGCAGCCTTTTTCAAATGCCACCGCTTTGCACAGCAACGACTGTGGGAGATGCAGGACGCCTGGATGATCCAAAAGGCTGAAGAAATCGAGGGGTTTGCGGACCGCAATGAAATGAAAAACATTTTCAAAGCCATCAAAGCCATCTACGGCCCCTGTATTAAGAAGACCGCACCGCTGCTCAGCCCTGACGACAAAACACTGCTGACAGAGAAACGACAAATTCTAGAGCGCTGCGCCGAGCACTTCAGAAGTGTCCTTAATTGCTCATCAGCCATCTCCGATGCTGCTACTGACCAACTCCCTCAAGTGGACACGAACAATGACCTGGATCTGCCACCTTCAATAACCAGAATCTATCTGGGCCGTGCAGCAGATTTCCAGCGGTAAAGCACCGGGATCCGACGCAATCCCACCGGAAGTCTACAAGCCCGGTGGGCCCTGACTGATGGCGGACTCAGAACACGCTTCCAGGAGATGTGGCGTCAAGGACAAGTTCCCCCAATTTTAAAAGACGCGACCATCGTCCATCTTTACAAGCCAACTCTGTGATAATCACAGAGGCATCTCGTTGTTCAACATCGCCGGGAAGAGCGTCACCCGTATCGTTCTCAATCGTCTGAATGGTCACCTAGAGCAGGGCCTGTTCCCGGAAAGCCAATGTGGCTTCCACCGACACCGCGGAACAACCAACATGATCTTTTCCGCCCGCCAGCTACAAGAGAAGTGCCAGGATTGGCGAACTCACCTTAACACTACCTTCGTGGATCTGAAGAAAGCCTTTGCACGGTGAATCGCGACGGACTGTGGAAAGTCATGCAGAAATTCGGTTGTCTTGAGCGGTTTTCGTACATGGTGCGTCAGCTTCATGACGGGATGACGACGCTTGTCACTAACAATGGGACGGAATCCAACGCGTTCGCAGTGACCAATAGAGTGAAGCAGGGCTGCGTATTGGTCCTACCCTGTTCAGTCTCATTCTCTCGGCTATGCTGATTGACGCCTACCGTGGTGAGCAGCCTGGGATCCACATCGCCTACAGAACTGACGGAAGCCTTCTCAACAATGGGCGTATGCAGGCTTCAACGCACGTGTCTACTGCTACAGTCCATGACTTGCTCTTCGCAGACGACTTCGCCCTTAACATCGTGACGGAGGAGGACATGCAAAGGAGGATGGACCTCTTCGCCGTAGGCTGCACCAATTTTGGATTAACAATCAGTACAGCCAAAACGGTTGTCATGCACCAGCCGCCACCCAGCGCGGAAAACATGCTCCACAAATTAATGTCAACGGCGCTCAACTCAAAATGTGGAAACCTTCGCTTATCTAGGAAGCACGCTGTCGCGCAACACGAGAATCGATGACGTGGTTGCCCAACGGATCGAAAAAATCAGTCAGGCCTTCGCCCGACTGCAGGCCTCCGTGTGAAATCGCCACGGCATTCACCTGAACATAGAACTGCAGATGTACAAGGCCATCGTCTTGACGACACTCCTTTACGGAGCGGAGACCTGGACCGTCAACTAGAATCAAGTCAGGAAGCTAAATCACTTCCATCTCAGCTGCCTCCACAGAATACGGAAGGTGACATGGCAAGACAGGATCCAAGAGAAGGAAGTCCTGGAGCGGACCGGAATCCTCAGCATCCATGCCATGCTGAGGCAAGTGCAACTGCGATTGAGCGGTGACCTGATAAAAATGGACGACGAGCGACTACCCAAACGATTATTCTACGGAAATTGCGCAACGGATGCTCACCGACAGGGAGGTCAAACGACGCTACAAGGACACTTTGAAGAAATCGCTGAAGCAACTGCAAATCAACCCGGTGACCTGGGAGGACCTCGCACAGGATAGACAGGCATGGAGAAGATCCGTGAAGACTGGTTCAGCAATCTATGAGGCCAACCGGATCGCCGCCACCAAGGCCAAAAGAGCGGCACGAAAGTCACCAGCGCCCCGGACCAACACCGTCGATGCCCAATACCCGCGCTGTCAACGCATCTTCCGCACGCAAATCGGCCTGGTCGGACATCTTCGGACGCAGTGCACCAACAATCCGATAGTTCCAACTTTAACTTCAAATTCTGCCAACCCTCCTTCGGACTGCCCCACCCTCACTCCTGTCATCAATTCCATTACTCCCACCATCATAGAGACCACATCCCAATACTCATCGCCTGTTACCCCCACCACCACCTTCGCCTTCACTACCACCACCACCACCATCGGCGATGGAGATTCTCTCCTAAACTGTCCTCAATAAGACCACCCATTCACCTCACGCATAGGTCTGGTCGTTCACTTGCCAATCCATCGTACAGAGACTGATGAACCAGTGCCTGGAGCACCAACACACAGCAGAGATCGCCGCCTCCACTACCCTCACTGTCCTCGCGCATTCACACATCGCATGGGCCTAGTCGGTCACATGCGCATCCATGACAGTGGAATTCACCACAATGCCGACAACACCGATACCCCATATACATCCTCCGCTCCTGCCATTCTTACCGCCACTGCCACCCTCACTACCATGAATGACATCCCCTCAGCCGCGCCGCTCCGCCTCCACTGCCCTCACTGCTCCCGCACATTTACACACCGCATGGGCCTATTAGGACACATGCGCCTCCACGACACCCTGCGGTAAAACCACCGGAGGCTATGCCACATCAGTGCGCACTACCTACAAGACTAAATAGACAACACCCTTACCATCACGTAACTGAGAATATAACGGTGTCCTAGAAACCGTGACTTGGAAGGCTGCCAATCTGAGGCTTACACCAGAACACACCATAGGCCCAGTGTATGTGCTGTGTGTCGAGTGGCTGACCAGTGGACTGGAAGTCAGACGGCGATAACTCCTCCATATCCCCTGATTAAATGAATCCTGGTGTGTGCGTTATGGGGGACAGGTCGTGCTGTGGCGTGCGAAGATGGGTACGCCAACCCGTCAGCCAATGCTCCAACTCCCATATCAGACAACTGACCGGCTCGGACGGTGGGCTGATTGTGGGAGTGGGGAGCGTGTGAGGTCGACGGTTAAGCACATTTTCCTCACTATAAACAAGTTGACGCGCTTTTAACTATCGCGGTGCGCTAAAAGCCGTGGCTTAGAAGGTTGCCAACTGACGGGATAACTCGGACCGCGTGGTCAGCCCAATGTGTGTTTTGTGTGGAGTGACTGACTGGCAGACTGAGAGTCAGGCTGCAATGGCTCCTTCTTACTGTGGCCCTTATGGCCCTCCCACTCCGTATAATTCGAGCCATGTGTGGTGGTACGCCCAGGGGCGGCTCCGGCCGCGCCAGCCACCTGCGCCCTCTCCCATCTCCGGTCTTCATGACTCTGTCATGACAACGGGCAAGCCGTGTCTGTATATCTCCGTGTGAAGTATACCGGTAATCATAATTTTTTTAAGTAACAACAGAGTAACTGATTAGATAATCTGCAGGCTGAATATTTACGAATAAAGGTGCTCCGAGTGCGTTCAACCAAAGCAAACGCGATAGAGTATATTTCTAAAAGCCACGCTGTAACACTAATCTATAGCAGCCAATAAGACCACTCCAGTTCTGGACAGTAAACCATCTTCACCATCACAACGAAATCTTTAAATTTTTTCAAATCACATACGAGAATTGAAAAGCAATAAACCCTCATCAACCAGAACTAGACTAAAAAAATATCTTATCCAGCCATTTAATACTATAACATGCTGCAAAAAAGCGTAAGACTATCAAAGACGCTTCTGGATCATGTAGAAAAAGTAGAAATAAGCCACAGGGCGAGAGAAAGCGTACTTTTGTGAATATGATCGATGTGACTTCTCAAGTGTCTCAGTTCCGCAAAGTTTCTGCCACAAATCTCGCAAGCAAAGGGGCGCAGGGCTGGAATAATAATAAAGAATATTATAACATGTCTCATGGGTCACTCTAAAAAAATGAACCAGTACTCGCTTCGACGATACTTAACAAAAATTAGAACGATACAGAGAAAATTAAAATGGCCCTTGCGCAAAAAATGCATGCAGTGAGAGGTGGGTCCGCAACCCTAGCCTTCGTGAAACATATGTCGCCGATGACAACAGGTGGTTATTTCAAGACAGGTGAAAATCTAAACGCACAAAAGTTAGTTTGTGTGTGTTGGAGCACAGAGCGGGGACCTCGTCTTGGCACCACTCAGGTGGGATGGGAGAGTGGAACAGAGAGTGAGGTAGATGCAGCGAAAGTCTACTCTCACTATAATCCAGCGCAAGTCACCGCCTCTGCACAGCATAAAGTGGACATCGTCGACGATTACGGTCGAACTAGCGTCTGTGCCCCCTAAACGGGCCACGTGGTAGATGCGTTGGACAAACACGGGGGTAACATAAGGTCACGGCTTGCGGTATTCGGGTTGCGCTCCCATAACAGATGCCGAACACGGGGAGGTGGTGTCGCGCTTAGGAGTTGCTAGGGCCCCGGACGCGCCAGCCTCCTGCGCCCTCTCCCATCTCCGGGCTTAATAACTCTGTCTTGACACCGGTTATAGGCGGGGGAGGAGGAGAGAGTGCGGTAGCTGCAGCGCAAGGCTACTATCACTTAAAACGAGTCCGCACGTAAGTCACCGTCCGTGTACCACCATTCTGTGGAGCATACGGTGGACATCGTCGGACAACGCAGGTTGAACCAATGTGTGCGGGGGGGTGAAAACGGCGACGTAAATGCTGTGCTAATGGTGATCTTTACAGCCTTTGCTGGACAAACTAGTGTAGGGCCACTATTGTGTACAGGTTGAATAGGACTAACGTCAAGTCAAAAGGGGCATGGCACTGAAATTGAAGATGGCGGACTACGTGGAGTACATAAACAGGGGGACTGTTAACTTCAAAGGTGCTCAGACTTCAGATGGATAGAGTAAAACGCAGTCGATTACAGCTCCAACGAGTAAAAGATACTGTGACAAATAAACGGGAAGAAGATAGCCGGCAAATGCTAGCCAAAACGAACTTATTGCAAAAATAAAGGAAAACCTCATGGGAAGAAATACACCTTTGTGGATAGCGTCAATGTGCTTATTCAGGGTTGACTTCTGGGTATAGGCTTTGCCACAAAGCTCACATACAAATTCTCGCAGATCTACAACAAAAATTGAAAGCGAAATTAGTCGATAAAATATTAAAAGTTAGTCTTCTAGAATTAACTTGTATTTTTACTAAGGAAATCAGAGGTTTACGAGGAATCCTCGAAACATCACCCTGACAAAATGCGGCTTTAGCTAACTGCAGGGGTGACAAAATCTTGGCCTAATAAATTCCTTCACAAGTGTCTGGTTTAAATGCATACAGACGGCGAGCCGAAGGAGAGTGAAAGCCAACAAGACTTGTGACAAGGGAAACTAAGGCCCAGTATGTTGCTGTAACCGACCCTGGATATCACCGTCAAGGTGCTTTTACAATTTGGGAGCTGCGTGGAGGCACACGGCGTCAGATGTCCTATGCTGGAGAGGTTTGGTTATGTTTATTGTTTTGCCAAAGCGGAGGATCTAACTGGAATTCGATCAAATCCTGTGGGCGAATCTTTAGGTGTGGCGGTTGGGGGCTCGCATTTGCCATGTCTACCATCCGGGGTAGACACGGGGGTCTGAGGTGTTATGACCTCTTCGGGAGTGCAGTTGGCCCTACTGATTGCCATTTTATGTCGACCGGCAGCTGGAGTCACAGCTGTCAAGTGTGGATGAGATATTCCCCGGAATTTTTACGTTGCTCCAAGACAAGGCTCCAAGGTGCCCTTGTATCCCGGTTGCTTATGTCCTCGCTAGCTGGTTAGGGTAGCAACCTCACACAAATATCCACATCGTGGAACCTCGAATGTCGCGATGATTGCGTTGTTGTTTCATCGAAGTTAAATTTGATTCTGTATAGCGACAATTCTACGCGTACCAGTTCATTCAAAGACTTAAATTACCATCAGAATCTGTCTGTTGATTTCGCCCTAGTAAATTGAATATTTCCTATCAAAGACGCTCCAAGTGTTCAACGAAGGCACACAGTGTAACGGATTTCTCAAACAACACAGCAGGATTTGTCGATTTGTAGAAAATAGCCTTCTTATTTGCAGTGACTGACACCCACATGTACTCCAGCTAGTGGCTTTTGTACTGGGTTCAGCTGACCTTTTAAAGCACTAAGTCTTCCTCGAAGAGTAGACGCCGAATACACTAAACGAGCAAGTCCCCAGGTCGTCGTCGCGGTGGTCTGAACAGCTACATAAAGGCGATCTGGCAGAATTTATATCACATTTTGTCCTAATTAGTTTCAGCGTCATCCTCTCTGTGGTGCAGCTGGTTGCAGTTGCGGTCAAGTCATAGGAAAAAATACTTGCCTCGGGACGGCCTTCTCTATGATCGGCGCATTTGCAGTCCTCCTTTCCCGAAGACTTGTCCTCTATGCTAATCTTTGTTACCTACAAGACCAGAAGACCTAGTCTCCCGGTGAGTCTTCTATTTGAAAACCAAACAAAAAGACGGCTTTTGTGCGCAGAGCAACGACGATTATGCTTTTCTGAATCAAATGGAAGGGAAAACCACAGAGCGAAAAGAGGCGTACTTTTGTGAAGACTATTGATGTGCCTCTTCAGGTGACTCATCTCCGCAAATCTCCTGCCACAAATCTCGCATGCGAAGGGGCGCAGTGCTGAAATAAAGAAAATAACTTTGATTGCATATCTCCTGGGTCCTTCTCAATCTATACAAATGAACATAAATGGAAAATTATTCTGTTGATGAAGTTAAGCCCTCAGCCCTAGCCTCCGCGAAACATATGTTCCCGTAGACCACAGGTGGTGATTTCGAGGCAACGCGGAAGAGTTGTTTGGGGCCACCGATATACTCTTGTCAGTTCTTTGGGCATAAGTGCATATACGTCTAGTAAGAAGTACGTAGATCTGATGTTTCTTGGACAAGCCTAAAAATCCTAAGGAAATTATCTCAGACTGTGTTGACGTGCGTTTTGCTTGGAAAAAAGAAGGCACAGGGCACGCGTTTACTGGGCAGCAAAGCGACCACGCGGGACTCGCCATAAAAAATTAGTGGCATATCCGTCCCTGGTCTACTCTCCAGGTTCCTTCATCACCCTTAAGCCAACATGAGCTACAGAGACGACATGCAATACCAGAGGCCAGCCAGGCTAACCAGAGTCGTCTTCCACTGAAAGAAAGTCTTGAGACATAGTTCGGCATTCCTCTGGAAAGCACAGTTTACCTCTAGAGCTAGATGGCTAGAAAAGGAGCCTTGAACAATAGCCTCCAGACCTATCCACGTGAATTCGAAAGGTTAGCATAGATACATCGCTAAATCAGGCTATGTAGAATGTTCGTTTTCTTTTGGACAATTCGATGGTAAACGACATGGAAATCAGAAAGGTCTAAACTGCCCACAAACTGGTCCACTACAAAGTGGACCTTGAGGCTGTCAGTCACACCCGATTTTCTGAAAAGAGCCAGCTGGAGGTGGTTGACTGACAAACTTCTGCAACGGGCGTTCAAGGACAGCAGAAAGAGAAGCCGCAGTCACTTTCACCATCACGAAAACATGTCGTGAGACGCCTGTCCTGTCTGCCACCAGGCTGGAATGACCACCTCACACTCCTCAGGCTGCCAATTCGTGCGAACGAATTCGCTGTCATCGTCAGCGACTATGCAATCACAGTAACCAGCTCGGATGACGCACAGAACCAGCTCTACGAAGACATGCAGGACATTCAACCAACTGTGCCGAGGACTGACAAGCTGTTTGACCTGAGCTACCTCAATATCATTGGCGGAAGACCATGCAGTCTGGGAGTGCTCGGTAGTTATGGGATAGGCAGATGCAACAGAAATGGACGTTAACCCTTGCAGGACTGTGCTGAGCATCGCCTTTTCATAACCAACACCTTCCGTCCTCCGATGGGAGGAGAAGGCGACGTAGATGCACCCTCGATCGCATCAGAGGCATCTGCTGGAGTATGGTGGCGGGATTAGCGTGACGTGCTAGTGACTAAGTTGATGTGCTATACCGACTGCTGGACGGATCACCGCCTTTTCATATCTAAGATGAGGTCTCAACTACAACCACACAGGTAACCGCAGGGTAAATTAACATCACGTACAGTAAATACGGTATTACTTGAGATCGATTAACGCCAATTAAATTTTAGCGACTAAGTAAACTCCAAACTGGAAGAAAGACAAACCCTGTAGGCTCAATTCCGTGTCAAAATCGAATGAAAGAGGCCGCGAGATACCATCCAGGCCACCGAAATCGAAACCCTCAGCCGCGCGCGTCATCAAAGCTCTTTTCTAAGAAACACAGACTGCCCACGGCCTATACAATCAACCGCAGCAACGCCAATAAAGCTTCATAATTCCGGTGCCGAAAGTTAATAGACCAGAGGTTGAGGAGGACCCGAACGACTGGCTTACCCACCAAATTTATGGGATTCAGGGATGCCGACCGTGGTGAGACGAAAATTTCTTCAAGCTCGTTATGGGAGTCTACGGTCCACAAGCCAAGAGGATTACGTCCTAGCTGGGCCAGGATAGAGCAAATCTTGTGACACTGAACTTAGATCCTGGAGCTTTTGGACGCGCACTTTCACGCCTCTACATTATTCGAAAAGACATCAACCGACTTATCATGTGGACACAAGCAATGACCTCGGTCGTCCGCTTTATTTCCTTGTGATGGTTGTCCAATGACAAAGCATTGGCATTCGACGCAATTTTAGTCAAAATCTGCAAGTATGGTGGCGCATAGATCACAGAAAAGTGTAAAACATGCTTCAAGGAACCGAAGTAATGAAAACACGGCCCCCAAGACTATAAATGATAACACCATTATGCACATGTACCAGGGCAAAAGGATCTGGCAACTACAAGATAACCTAACGATTTGGCTGATCCAGATCAAATACATCCATTTCCCTTCCAGAACCAGTAAACACACTGTTTACACTAGCGCAGATAACATTTCAAAATTCTACCAGAGAAAGAAACTGAAGGGAGAATGTGAGACTATTTTTATCTTTTGGACCTACAAACGAAAAGCTTGACTGCGATCTAAAGATAAGCACAATATTTTTTGACATACATTTTATGCTGAGAGATGGAATGAATTCACAAGAAGATTCATAGTTATTTTGGCAGATTAGAGTAGTTCATTTGATTCTGTTGTGAGAAAGTCGGTAATCTCGATGGGATTCGAACCCCGACAAAGAGAGCAAAGTTTGAGTACATATAACGCTCTTATCGCCTGAAATATCAGGCCCAACCGACAGCTCTGAGTTTAATCCCATGCGGGTCAAGTCACCCGCCCAGCCTACTGCAACAAATGGAATCCACCAAGTGTGACAGAGTAAATTGACTGCGCAAAGCTGGATTTTTTCAAAAGTCACAAAGAACCCATTAGATGACTACCAGACTCACTTAATTAATAGAGGGTAACCGGATCAAAGTACGATCAAGCTCACGGCTGCTGGTGGGACCTAGTAGCTCAGGAGGTAAGAGATTTGGCTGTGGTCAAACTTTGAAGTAAAACCAGTCAGGGTGAGACAATCACAGAAGAAGACAGCATAAAAAAGCGTCGAATTGGAAACCGGCAAGAAATAACACGTAGAAATAGCATTTGAAGATAAATAGTCAAACAGAAAGGGAGAAAACGCGTACTTTTGTGGACATAATCAACATGCCGCTTCAGTAGGCTGCTTCGCGTAAAAGTCTTGCCACAAATCTCGCAAGTGCGCTTTTGACGAACTAAGAGAAAAAAAGACCCACAGTGACGAAAGATGGGAAAATTTTTTTCGTTAGGCTATAGCTGCGAGAACTGGCAAGCTGAAATAAAAGCATCGAATAAGAAGACAACTTAGCCGCGGAAGACGAAGTCACGGCAACAGCAACAGCATCAACGGCAGGGCATTCTGCCCATCTAAAACAAGCCCTGTGCCAGTTCCACGGCAATAAAAGAGGCAATGGCTTCCGGAGAGGAACTAAGGAGCAGAGATAACAACTTCGGAGGCTATAAAAGGCCTCAGTAAAATATGCAAAGAAGAGCACATGAGGATAAATAGCGAGGAGTAAACCTTGTTTAAACGTTTTCTCGAGGGTACCCTTCGACAAAATTTCAGTCCTTTATCTGCGGTAGAAATGTGGAATGGATGAACAGCTTATATTAAAAAGGCAGCCGACAGGGCTTCATAAATCCAAGATTTTTAAAGTCTTGTTACGAACTACTCATGAGAAATGGAACTAGCACACTATCTACCTGCGCAGCCACACGCACTTAAAGTAGCAAATCTACCTATATAGTCAAAAACATGTAAAAAAGAATGAAAAATCAATAACATAGTCATTTCATATGGTATTCAGCCTTACAGGGCGAAAACCTCTTCAGCCGCCGCGTCTGTTTTAATAAAGTATACTGGGAAGCGCAGCGTACAGCGAATGGGCTTGAACACAGAAGCCTATGCACTCTCTGGTTTTACTTCAAGCGCAGTCCTGCTAAAGACTTTGTCGTGGGGATCAAGCTACAGAATACTGCAGCCAGAACGGAAACCGATAATCAGAAAACAGATCTCTTTACTTAGTTGTGAAGCTGAAACGCATGGGCTAACATGTCTCTGCAGTGGAGTCGAATAAGTGAGCATCCAGACCGCAGATGAGATAAAATGTTTAAGAAGACATGAAAAGGGGAAGCAAAAGACAATTAAGCCCTTCATTTCAACATACACAGGATGTATTTTTGTGGGTAGTCATGCTCCACAAGACGCTATTGATTTAGACAGAACACCTAGGTGACATTGTCCAAAAAGAGCAGAATACAGGCAATATACAATCACTCACGTGGGCGAAGACCGGCTTCAAAAGAACCAATGCATTTCTCGTAAGAGGAGTCTTCTGTTTCACGTTTTGGATATTGAAACGCTGTCAAAGGGTTACACCGTAAAACGACGGTAGAGATACCTGATGTGTTTGCCCCCACAACTGCTCCTGAGTTCAATACATCGAGGGAGCTAGACATACAGTTTGTCGTATTTAATTCGTCTGTTGGCACACCTGAAGCAGTCAAAGATGAGGGCTTGCGAATTCCGTCTTCATTAGATAAAGTGAGCAATGTCGGAGACGGTAATGGATGGGATTCCTCAACGTTGCTGGCGCAGTCGCTTTTAATGGATCCATATTCGCGTTGGGGAAGCAGTTGGTGACACTAGCAGTACCGATAAAACCAACGACGGTTAGGGTCAACTAAACCTTACAAGTCGATTTGGTCGGATTAACTGGTCAATCTAAAGCTAATAAAGATACCTTCCACAGACTGCAACGGTAACCTTATACTTTATCAACGAACACGCCTTTTTGGCAGTTACATCAAGCTGTGAGAGTGCAAATTTATTATTATAATAATGGTAAATAGCTATTGCAGAAGGCATTTAGAAGTATATACACTATATAGGCCTAAATGCCTTCTGCAGAGCGCATAAATTAACTTTTACTAGAATTAATTTCAAAACGAATAGGCAGTGGCAGTTAAACAGATACGAGCTTACCTCATTGATTCCAATAAGTAGTAAAGGGGGATCCGTAGTCGACATCGCTTCTGAATAACTCTAAGAGGCTTAATCAGCTTCGTTCTAACCGGCACCATTTCGACCTAGTAAAACTGCGTTACACACACACCTAGGGTCCTCCTGGAAATAACCCCACCTCTGTAAGCATATAAATATTTTCGGATTGCCTATGGACTTTCGAGGTAATTATCCCGCTAGAACTGTCAGTTCACTATTTTAATCACGTCATATGAGATTTTGATAAACCCACCAGGATAGTTAATACGATTATTGAAAAACGTTTATGGTATCATTATTACTATTAAAACTAATCTTCCTTTATCAGTAGCCATTTTTGATCAAGTGGTTCTTATATTTACCCCCTGTTTTATGATTGAAGGTCCGCTCACTTCGGTTATCATGTATAATTCGGACCATCTTCCGTCAATTCTGTTGTTGACAGTGCAAATGATTAGGAATTGGAGTAAATGTGTTCTGTATTGTCCTGTTAGGGCAATATTTAGCCATATATTGAAATTAATTGTGAAAAAGAAAATTAGCAGTGAAAAAAATCTCCTACTTTGAAAATGGAGGCAGAGTTCAATAGGTATCCATTTTCAAAAAGAGGGTCGAAGGAAGAATGTGTTAAGAAAAATAAGGTTAGGGGAGCAGAGAAGGCAACTACTGAATTTACATTTCAGAAAGAGATAATGAAACGTCGATATTTATCTCTAAGGCTCAAGAAACAAAATCTTGCGAAAAGGCGTCAGTGAACTTGAGGCTTCAGCATCTTAGGATCCAGAATTGAATTCTGATAATGGTAAGTATCCAACGAAATGGGAACATTTTAGACTGTGTAAGTCCGAATGACATCATGGTAGCTGGGGATCTAAGGAGTAGAGAAAAATAGTTTCAAGAAGTTCACTTAAATTCCCGATGGTCCTTTCACCGAGACCGAGAAGGCTGCTCGGAAAATATGAGGAAAATAAAAGGTTAATAGAATCAGTCTTAAGATAAATTTGCAGTCCTCGCTTGAATGCAAATAGACTAGTTAACGACCAAATTTATATTGGCAGAGGGGGGCAGGCGGGGCTGGTGCTCGTATGGTTCAGTCATATGGCAACTTTTAAAAATAGTAGGTTTTGGGAGCCTTAAAGGCCCAAAACGCATGTAGCGACACTTAGAAGGTGAGAAATCCATTAGCTATGTGGTGCTCCATACCGAAAAATTGTCTGAGTCCGCATGAATTTGTTCTAGGCATCGTTTGGCCGTAGAGTTAGAGAAAGAATACACGCATTTGAGGTCATCAGCATAAATATAAAATTGAGCCTGCTCAACTATCTGAACGGTTGCCGCGCGGTTTGAATTTTCGAGCAACAAGAAGACCGAATTTAATCGAGTCTTTGCACTAAGACAATCATTCCACAGACATTAATTGGTTCAAATTATTGAATCAATTAACAGAATCTTCCGCTCAGTGCCTTCGATACCCTCACAGTTTGACTAGGAGAGTTCTCCAAATCGAGCACTGTCAGAAATCTTGGCCTACATAACCCACCAGTCCAATCCATTCTCTCTCCAGGGTTTCTGAGGACTTTTGTTCGACTAGGACAGTTCTCCAAATAGAGCAACCTGCACGAAATTTTGGCTTGGCCTTCACAACCAACCAGTCCAATCCAGGCTCTAACTGCTCGTCAGGCTTTCTGAGGAATATCTACAAAACAGGCTGAGTCGTTCATTATCCATATTCTGTCTAATTGATTTTGCAATTTATATCGAGTAACTCGTTATAACAAATACTTTTAACAACTTCCACTAGCAGAAGTAGTTAAGAACGTTCGGGGGATTTCATTAATTTGCAAAAAAGGCGGAGTAGATAATTTATATACTGTTTGTGTAAAAGCGCTGATAGTGTAAACATACACCTAGCCACTCGTTACTTCTTAGGTTACCACACAAAAATTCAAAAAGTCATACCGCAAGCCGGAATTGAACCCGCGACCACCAACGCGATGGCGACGCTCGCTAACCACTCGACCACCTCATCACCGCGGCCAGCGCTCTCTCAAATTAATATGCATGCTATTGAAAACACTGCCATTTGTGGAGGCTGTCATAAACTGTCCATGAAGCTAAACCAGCTCGAGGATGAGATAAGACAAATAAAATCTGCGCTAAAAAGGCACCTCTAAAGCAGTAGATGCCACTCAGGAGTCCACTGAACGACTTACCAGAAGCAAAACCATCGATACCCGATCAAAGGGTATCCCAACAACAACTTTGACAGCTGTTTCGGCTACTGAACAACAAGTACCAACGGCGCAGGACAAAAATAGTCCGCCTAAAACAAAAAAAGCCGTCCAAACCGCAAAACTGACACCAAGAAGGAAAAAGCCAATGGACAACCGACTTCGAAAGATTCCTCAAAAAAGCTCGAACACGGGGCTTTGACCATTGCCTTGTCCTCCACAGGAAGTACTGAGATTCTCACACCAAGCACAAGCAGTAGAATCGATTCCCCAACCGAAAATACCACCTGCAATTCAAAATCGTCGAACCCGTGGAATTCACCGAATCGAAAAAAAAACCGGATCAAAGCCAACGCATAGCCAATCAGCATCCCTCCATCATCACCAGTTCGCAACGTGAAACCTTCCCACCAGATACAGAGGAAGACAGCGTCGTAGTTACAAAAAATGCCACGGACAGAAAAAAAGCTTCAAAATACAGGGACTACCTGAATCAACAGCCGCGACTCCAGTAGACCGATATTCTGAAGACATGAACCACTTTCGTGAACTTCTGAACAATATGCTGAAACCAAAATACGTCGATTAAACTGGAAAAAGCCTTCCGCCTTGGAAAACGGCCCGAAAGCCAATCCGAATCAACACGTCCTAGGCCTCTTAAAGTTATCTTGACCAGTAGCCAGGAAGCCAGTCTCATTCTGTCGAGGCGCTTTTAAGTTACAAAAACTCAAACCCTGGATTCTTTTTTCAACAGGGACTTCTCACCTGCAGAGCGGAACAAACGCCATCAACTTGTCATCGAACTAAGACGGCGGCTCAGCGAGGGGGAAACAAACTTGGTTATTTACAACAACCAAGTAATCCATCGTCCATTATTATCCCCCTGGAGAGGCCCGTTCCGGATTACCACGCAGTTGGCCCAGTAAACAGGGGCTCGCGCCCGACTGTTAGCACTTTCCGAGCAAAACCGAAAAACTAACATGCATGTACACTAATGCACAGAGTATATTATCGAAGCTCGATGAGCTTAAGATTCATATCTGCGATCTATCTCCAGATATAATTTCCGTAACAGAAACTTGGTTGTCCCAACACGTGGACGACCAAGAGGTAAATATGGCTGGCTACCAACTTTTTAGAAAAGACAGGAAAGAGCGTCAAGGAGGTGGCGTACTCACATACGTGAAAAGCGAAATAACAGTTTTAGACAAAACTTATAAACTCGCGCCTACTTCCGAGGCGATATGGCTATCCGTAAAAGTGCCAGTCTACAGTGCCAGTGGCAGTCTACCGCCAACCGAGAAGAGACCCCGTAGCTGATGCTTACCTGCTAGAGGAACTTGAAAAGATTGCCACACGGTTGGATATCCTGATCATGGGTGACTTCAATGCGCCTCACATCGACTGGAGCTCGACCTGTGCACATAGTTCTGATCTAGCCTTCGACGGTTGTTTTCTGAGCACGACACTAAAGCTACGTCTCACACAGCACGTCACCTTTCCAACCAGGGTGTGCGAAGGACAACAGGCCAATTGCCTGGACCTAGTTCTCACGAAGTCGCACGACAGCATCGACGAAGTGTCGTGTCTACCGCCGCTAGGCAAACGTGACCACGTGGTAATGCGATGGGAGTACTCACTATTTTCTATACCAGCAAGACCCACAACAATCAGAAGGAATATATGGCAAGGCAATTTCGGTGGAATGAGGGCCGAACTCATGCGCACTCAGTGGGAACGTTTATTCTTTGGAAACGTAACCGAGGACTGGGAAACATTCCGGGACATACTGCACAGGCTCATGGAAAAACACTGTCCAATTTTGAGAAAAAGTTTAACGAACAGACCGCGATGGCTTTCGCAGGCCTTAAAAATTGAAGTTAACAAAAAGCGGAGATTGTGGAAAAAATCGCTTACGGACGGAACTCCTACATCTCTAAATGCGTATAAAATGCAGAGAAATCGGGTCAAGGGCCTTATTTTTAGAACAAGACAGGCTTTTGAAGTGGACCTGCTGAACCGGGCCACCGTGAACCCGAAACTGTTTTACGGTTACCCTCAGACAGAATACACGGAACAAGGATCCAATACCCCCTGCTGAGGACCGCCGAGGGCATAGACCTCACTGAAGACGGTGCGAAGGCTAATCATCTTTCGGAATTCTTCCAGTCGATTTTCACAAAGGAAACGAGATACGATCACCCTACCGATGGCTTCGAAGTGGATACAATATTCGAGACTGTTAATTTTACCGAGACTACTGTCCTCAAGGAACTTTTGGTGTAAAAGGAATCCAAGTCTCCGGGTCCCGATGAAGTACCTGCCAAGCTGTTGAAAGAGCTCGCGAGAGAGTTGGCAAAACCACTCTCTACGATTTTCCAAGCATCCTTCGAGACCGGAAGTCTACCAGCCGACTGGAATTCCGCATGGATTACGCCGCTTTATAAGGGTGGAAGCCGGGCCTCTGCTGACAATTATCGACCGGTCTGCCTAACTTCAGTTTGCTGCAAAATCATGGAAAAAATAATTAAGCAACAACTAATACAGTTCTTCGAACATAACAATCTGCTATCCAAAGCCCAGCACGGTTTCCGTAGAGGTAGATCCTACGTCACAAATTTGCTCTACTGTTTAGAACGTTGGACTGAAGAAGTCGATAGTGGTAATACGGTGCACGCAGTCTATATAGACTTCAAAAAGGCTTTTAATAGCGTGCCACACCACCGCCTTCTTTATAAACTCAACCGCATTGGTGTAAGAGGTAGACTTCTTACATGGATAGAAAACTTCTTAACTGGCCGCTCACAAACTGTGCATATCAGCGACAAACAGTCGACTAAAGTTGAGGTTGAGAGTGGTGTTCCCCAAGGCTCTGTTCTCGGCCCTATACTGTTCATTGTCTACATCAACGATTGTGCCAACGAACTGGATTGCGATATTGCCATGTTTGCCGATGATCTCAAACTTTGGCGCGTCATTCAAACTGCGGCTGATAAAGAGAACTTGCAGGCAAACTTAAATCGACTCCAGAAATGGTCCAATGACTGGCTCTTGCCGTTTAATGAGAGCAAGTGCAACATCATACGAGTCGGGAAAAGCAATCCTTTGAACCGTACGGTTAACAGTCTGAATGGCATTCCATTGAAAGAAGTGGATGTCCAAAAGGACCTTGAGTCTGGATCACGCCTTCGCTTAAACCCTCCCTACATTGCGCAAAGGTAGCGAAGTCAGCCATGTCGATTCTGTACCTCGTTAAACGAGCTTTTGCAGCCTTCACTATCGACTGCTTCGCTAAAGTCTTCGGAACATTCGTGCGGCCACAGCTGGAGTCCGCTATCCAAGCTTGGAGACCCTGGGCGGCGAAGGACATCAACATCCTCGAAAAGGTCCAAAGGCGAGCAACCAAACTTGTCCTTGGACATGGCTCACTGCCTTATGAAACACGGCTGTCGAGTCTCAATCTCTTTCCCTTGCACTATAGACAGCTTCGGGGGGACCTGATACTAACATTCCGCATACTACGTATCCAGGACTGTTGTCTCGTGCCAGGGATTTCTTCGAGTTAGCAACAACTACGAACTTGAGAGGTCATCCTCTCAAATTACGTGTGACTGGAGCAAGGCTAGACACTCGGAAGTACTTCTTCTCCAAAAAGAGTAGTCGAAGCTTGGAATAGTCTTCCTCTGGATGTTGTAATGTCGGACTCCTTGGAGGTTTTTTAAGCGAAAGTTAGATCGATATAATGGTGCGAGCTACAACACTAACGGAAAGCTGCAAGTGTGACGTCAGAAAGTAAGGCATTAATGATACTATCTGTTATATTTGAGTAACATTTCTTTGTTTGTTATTTTCGTTCGAGGGCTTGCATTCTCCCATTATTCCCATGCTGGGGTCCTCGAGGTCTTCGATGCTTAACTTATTTACACACCTTGGTGACACCGTGAGTATTCGCATCAGCTGGACCTGGCGTCCGTCGTCCATGAGGTGTATGAACGTTATCCCCTGGTTTGAACCGCAATGGACCGAGGATGATCTGGACATCTATTTCAGCCTTTGAAATCCCTCAACGGACGCTGCAATCAGCAATGGAGCATCATGTGACCTCCGAAATGCCCCCCGTTGGACCCCCCCTCCCAAGGGCGACAGTTTTTTTCTCCTAAATATCACCGGGAGTTTTTTTCACTGTCTGCTCTTTTTTTCAACTTTTGTTCCACTATGTTGGCCTCGCCAACATATCGAGATACTATTTTTTTTATACCACAACTCGTATGTACAAATAGGGAATTCAAAGGTGACTCACCTACATCTCCCTCAAATATACTGATACTGATACTGATACTGATCCATGAAAGATCATTTATGTAAAATTAGAAAAACAAAGTACCTAAAAAGGTACCTTGAATGGGGCCTCTCACAATTGGGAAAGCAATTGAGTATGAGGAACCCACTACAAATTTTTGTTTTCGATCAGATAGGTCTGATCAAATAAAGTCAATAAGGGGACTACGAAGTCTCTAGTTTAGCTAGATTTCGTCTATGAGACACTTTATCGAATGCATTACTACGGTCAAAAAGATAACTACTACAGAGAGATGATCATTACGAACAGATGTTAGTAGATTTAGAAAAGACATGTGACAGGTTTCAAAAGAGCCGTCTGATGAAAGGTCCTGCGGGGAGGAATGAGAATTCGATTCCTTATAAAAAATCCGTAATTTGTTCCACAATTAAATTTTAAACGAGTTAAGCAAGAGAGGGCATTTTATGAACACCGCGATAGTAATGAATGTCAGAGAGGGAACCAGATTTAAAAACTGGAGTTATAGTAGAAGTTTTCCAATAATCGGAAAAGAAACCGTTTTCGAGAAATACTGAGAATAATTTGCTCAATAAAGGTGGAAAATCTGGGAGGTCTTTCAAAAGTGAGTTTGGAATGTTATAAGTTCCATCTGAATGTTATTTTTTTAGGCGAGCTATTTCTTTTTGAATTCTTTAAGGTGAGAAATTAATGATTGTTAGTTGTGAATTTGAATTTGAAAGTAAAGGAATTGAAATAGCGAGGCTAGTTTTAATGGTAACGTGGTTGGCAAAAGAATGAATTAAACAATTCTAATTTGCCCAAATCCTCTGTAACGAAATTTTTGTTACAGTCAAGTAAAGGCAGAGTGTTATTCAGACGCTTAGCCGACAACCGAATATGGACGCAAAAGATTTGAAGTTTTTCTGAAGTTTTGGCGGAAAGGAATTTGCCTGCCAGTCAACGTCTTGCAGATTAAAATCGCTTCAATTATTTTGACATCAAATTGAATCCTTGAAACTTTTTCAAATAGTTCACAGAGCTCGCTTTCATTGTCAATATAACGCGGAGGTTTATAGACACAGCAAATAACCGTTTTTTTATTGTGCGGCAGGAGGACCGAAACAAGGCATACATTTCATGAAAAGGGCAAAATCTTCAGCTGAATGATGAAATGTACAAAGGATGACTTAATATGAAGGAGACAACTACCGCGTCATTTTTCAGCGCGGTATTGTCGGTACAAATTGAAATTATCTATAGAAAGCGTTAAGTCAGAAATAAGAGAGTGAGCTCAGGCTTAGGTGATGCACAGCACATCGGGATCATGCTCAAAATTTACTGTTCTAAGCTCAGCCATGTTATTTACAACTGATCTCGCATTGAGTGAAACTTAACTGAGCGTATTCCTGGGCTGCAGGTTACGCTCATCAGTATTTATAAAAAAGGATAATTTGGTGGCGGAAAAGAAAACTGGATAGAAGAAACAAAAATGGGGAAAAGATGGCTCTGGTCTACAATTTGCCGAAATGCTACTTTAAAAAGAAATGAGATTATTGTACAACGGCATATTTGGTGAAAACCACGGAATGCAAGGCTATATTGTGGCGTGGATGGCATAGAAATGAGATTTTTGAGGGAAGTTAGCATAAATTGGCGGAAAACGTGCATAGCTAAAATGAAAAAATGATTTCGAAAAATTGTTAACATTATTATTTTCGTCATTTGAGGTTATGGTTTCCTATGCAACCAAATCCAACCAAAGCAACCAATGCAATCAATGCAACCAATAAATTAAATTGTTGTTGTTGTATTTTCGTCATTTGTTGTAATGCTTTCCTATGCAACCAAATCCAACAAATGTAACCCAATGCAATCAATGCAACCAATAATTTAAATGGTTATTGTTGTTTTTGTTGTTGTTGTATTTTCGTCATTTGCTGTAATGCTTCTCTATGCAATCAAATCAAACCAATGCAACCAATGCAATCAATGCAACCAACAAATTAAATGGTTGTTTTTGTTGTTTTATTTTCGTAATTTGTTGTAATGCTTTCCTATACAACCAAATCCAACCAATGCAATCCATGCAAACAATAAATTAAATTGTTGTTGTTGTTATTGTTATTGTTGTATTTTCGTCATTTGTTCTAAAGCTTTCCTATGCAAACAAATCCAACCAATGCAATCAATGCAACCAATAAAATTAAATTGTTGCTGTTTTGTTGTTTGTTGTATTTTCGTCATTTGTTGTAATGCTTTCCCTTATGCAACCAAATCCAACAAATGCAATCAATGCAACCAACCAATAAATTGAATGGTTGTTGTTTTTTTATTTTCATCATTTGTTGTAATGCTTTTCTTTGCAACCATAACCAACCAATGCAACCAATACAATTAATGCAACCAATAAATTAAATTGTTGTTTTTTTGTTGTTGTTGTATTTTCGCCATTCGTTGTAATGCTTCCATATGCAACCAAATCCAACCAATGCAATCAATGCAACCAATAAATTAAATTGTTGTTATTTTTGTTGTTGTATTTTTGTCATTTGTTTTAAAGCTTTCCTATGCAACCAAATCCAACCAATGCAACCAATGCAAACAATAAATTAAAGGTTTGTTGTATTTTCGTCATTTTTTGTAATGCTTTCCTTTGCAACCAAATCTATCCAATGCAACCAATAAATTACATTGTTGTTGTTGTTATTGTTGTTGTTGTATTTTCGCCATTTGTTGTAAAACTTTCCTATGCAACCAAATCCAACCAATTAAATCAATGCAACCAATAAATTAGATTGGGCTTGTATTTTCGTCATTTGTTGAAATGCTTTCCTATGCAACCAAATCAAACTAATGCAACCAATACAATCAATGCAACCAACAAATTAAATTGTTGTGTTTATTGTTGTTGTCTTTTCGTCATTTGTTGTAATGCTTCCATATGCAACCGAATACAACCAATGCAATCAATGTAAACAATAAATTAAATTGTTGTTGTTTGTATTGTTGTATTTTCGTAATTTGTAGCAAAGCTTTCCTGTGCAAACAAATACAACCAATGCAATCAATGCAACCAATAAATTAAATTTTTGTTTTATTTTCGTCATTTGTTGTAATTCTTTCCTTTGCGACCAAATCCAACCAATGCAACCAATACAAACAATGCAACCAATAATTTAAATTGTTGTTGTTGTTGTTGTTGTTGTGTTTTCGTCATTTGTTGTAATGCTTCCTTATGCAACTAAATACAACCAATGCAATCAAAAATGCAAAAAAAATTAAATTGTGGTTATTGTTGTTGTTGCCTTTACGTCATTTGTTGCAATGCTTTCCTATGCAACCAAATCCAACCAATGCAACCAATGCAATCAATACAACCATATAAATTAAATGTTGTTCTTTTTTTATTTTCGTCATTTGTTGTAATGCTTTCCTATGCAAACAAATCAAAACAATGCAACCAGTACAATCAATGCAACCAATAAATTAATTTGTTGTTGATTTGTTGTGGTTGTATTTTCGTCATTTGTTGTAATGATTTCCTATGCAACCAAATCCAACCAATGCAATCAATGCAACCAATAAATTAAATTATTGTTGTTGTTTTTTTTTTTTTTTCGTCATTTGTTATAAACCTTTCCTTTGCAAGCAAATCCAACCAATGCATCAATGCAAACAATAAATTAAATTTTTTTTGTATTTTCGTCATTTGTTGTAATGCTTCCCAATGCAACCAAATCCAACCAATGCAATCAATGCAACCAATAAATTAAATTGTTGCTGTTTTGTTGTTGTTGTATTTTTTCGTCATTTGTTGTAATGCTTCCATATGCAACCAAATCCAACAAATGCAATCAATATAACCAATAAATTGAATGGTTGTTGTTTTTTTATTTTCATCATTTGTTGTAATGCTTTTCCTATGCAACCAAATCCAAACCAATGCAACCAATACAATTAATGCAACCAATAAATTAAATTGTTGCTGTTTTTGTTGTTGTTGTATTTTCGCCATTCGTTGTAATGCTTCCATATGCAACCAAATCCAACCAATGCAATCAATACAACCAATAAATTGAATGGTTGTTATTTTTGTTGTTGTATTTTTGTCATTTGTTTTAAAGCTTTCCTATGCAACCAAATCCAAACCAATGCAACCAAAACAATCAATGCAGCCAATAAATTAAATTGTTGCTGTTTTGTTGTTGTTGTATTTTCGTCATTTGTTTTGTAATGCTATAATATGCAACCAAATCCAAAACAATGCAATCAATGCAACCAATAAATTAAATTATTGTTGTTGTTTTTTGTTGTTGTATTTTTCGTCATTTGTTGTAAAACCTTTTCCTGTGCAACCAAATCCAACCAATGCAACCAATGCAAACAATAAATTAAATTTTTGTTGTATTTTTCGTCATTTGTTGTAATGCTTTCCCAATGCAACCAAATCCAAACCAATGCAACCAATGCAATCAATGCAACCAATAAATTAAATTGTTGCTGTTTTGTTGTTGTTGTATTTTCGTCATTTGTTGTAATGCTTCCATATGCAACCAAATCCAACAAATGCAATCAATATAACCAATAAATTGTATGGTTGTTGTTTTTTTATTTTCGTAATTTGTTGTAATGCTTTCCTATGCAACCAAATCCAAACAATGCAACCAAAACAATCAATGCAGCCAATAAATTAAATTGTTGCTGTTTTGTTGTTGTTGTATTTTCGTCATTTGTTGTAATGCTATAACATGCAACCAAATCCAAACAATGCAATCAATTTAACCAATAAATTAAATTATTGTTGTTGTTTTTGTTTTTATTTTCGTCATTTGTTATAAACCTTTCCTTTGCAAGCAAATCCAACCAATGCAACCAATGCAAACAATAAATTAAATTTTTGTTTTATTTTCGTCATTTGTTGTAATGCTTCCCAATGCAACCAAATCCAACCAATGCAACCAATGCAATCAATGCAACCAATAAATTAAATTGTTGCTGTTTTGTTGTTGTTGTATTTTCGTCATTTGTTGTAATGCTTCCATATGCAACCAAATCCAAACAATGCAAACAATTTAAACAATAAATTAAATTGTTGTTGTTTTTTTTGTTTTTGTATTTTCGTCATTTTTTGTTATGTTTTCCTATGCAACCAAATCAAACCAATGCAAACAAAGCAAGCTATAAATTAAATTGTTGTTATTGTTGTTGTTGTATTTTCGTCATTTGTTGTAATGATTTCCTATGCAACCAAAACCAACCAATGCAACCAATGAAATCAATGCAACCAATAAATTAAATGGTTGTTGTTGTTTTTTTGTTTTCGACATTTGTTGTAATGCTTTCCTATGCAACCAAATCCAACCAATGCAACCAATGCAATCAATGCAACCAATAAATTAAATGGTTTTTGTTGTTGTTGTTGTATTTTCGTCATTTGTTTGAATGCTTCCCTATGCAACCAAATCCAACCAATGCAACCAATGAAATCAATGCAACCAATAAATTTAATGGTTGTTGTTTTTGTTTTATTTTCGTTATTTGTTGTAATGCTTTCCTATGCAACAAAATCACAACAATGCAACCAATAAAATCAATGCAACCAATAAATTAAATTGTTGTTGTTTTGTTGTTGTTGTATTTTCACCATTTGTTGTAATGCTTCCATATGCAACCAAATCCAACCAATGCAATCAATGCAACCAATAAATTAAATTGTTGTTGTTGTTATTTTTGTTGTTGTATTTTTGTCATTTGTTTTAAAGCCTTCCTATGCAAACAAATCCAACCAATGCAACCAATGCAAACAATAAATTAAATTTTTGTTGTATTTTCATCATTTGTTGTAATGCTTTCCTTTGCAACCAAATCTATCCAATGCAACCAATGCAATAAATGCAACCAATAAATTAAATTATTGTTGTTGTTATTTTTGTTGTTGTATTTTCGTCATTTGTTGTAAAGCTTTCCTATGCACCCAATTCCAACCAATGAAATCAATGCAACCAATAAATTAGATTGCGCTTGTATTTTCGTCATTTGTTGAAATTCTTTCCTTTGCAACCAAATCCAAAAAATGCAACCAATACAATCAATGCAACCAATACAATCAATGCAACCAATAAATTAAATTGTTGATGTTGTATTTGTTTTTGTTGTATTTTCGTCTTTTGGTGTTATGCTTTCCTATGCAACCAAATCAAACCAATGCAATCAATGCAACCAATAAATAAATTTGTTGTTTTTGTTGTTGTTGTATAATCGTCATTTGTTTTAATGCTTCCCTATGCTACCAAATCCAACTTATGAAACCAATGAAAACAAAGCAACTAATAAATTAAATTGTTGTTATTGTTGTTGTTGTATTTTCGTCATTTGTTGTCATGCTTTCCTATGCAACCAAATCCAACCAATGCAATAAATGCAACCAATAAATTAAATGGTTGTTGTTTTTGTATTTTCGTAATTTGTTGTAATGCTGTCCTATGCAACCAAATCCAAACAATGCAATCAATAAATTAAATTGTTGTTGTTGTTGTATTTTCGTCATTTGTTGTAATGATTTCCTATGCAACAAATCCAACCAACGCAAACAATGCAATCAATGCAACCAATAAATTAAATTGTTGTTGTTGTCGTAGTATATTCGTCATTTGTTGTAATGCTTCCCAATGCAACCAAATTCAACCAATGCAACCAATGCAATCAATGCAACCAATAAATTAAATTGTTGTTGTTGTTTTTTTGTTGTTGTATTTTCGTCATTTAGTGTTATGTTTTCCTTTGCAACCAAATCCAACCAATGCAACCAATACAATCAATGCAACCAATAAATTGAATTGTTTACGTTATTGTTGTATTTTTGTCATATGTTTTAATGATTCCCTATGCAACCAAATCCAACCTATGAAACCAATGAAATCAATTTAACCAATAAATTACATTGTTGCTGTTGTTGTTGTATTTGTTGTGGTTGTATTTACGTCATTTGTTGTTATGCTTCCCTATGCAACCAAATCAAACCAATGCAGCCAAAGCAACCAATAAATTAAATTGTTGTTGTTGTATTTTCGTTATTTGTTTTCATGCTGTCCTATGCAACCAAATCCAACCAATGCAACCAATGCAATTAAATACAACGAATAAATTAAATGGTTGTTGTTGTTGTTGTATTTTCGTCATTTTGTTGTAATGCTTTCCTATGCAAACAAATCCAACCAATGCAACCAATGCAATCAATGCAACGAGTAAATTAAATTGTTGTTGTTGTTGTTGTAATTTTCGTCATTTGTTTTAATGCTTCCCTATGCAACCTAATCCAACCAATGCAACCAATGAAATCAATGCCATCAATAAAGTAAATTGCTGTTGTATTTTCGTCATTTGTTATAATGCTTTCCTTTACAACCGAATCCAACCAATGCAAATAATAAATTAAATTGTTGTTATTGTTATATTTTCGTCATTTATTGTCATGCTTTCCAACGCAAACACATCCAACCAATGCAATCAATGCAACCAATAAATTAAATTGTTGTTGTTGTAGTATTTTCTTCATTTGTTGTAATGCTTTGCTACGCAACCAAATCTAACCAATGCAACTAATGCAATCGATGCAACCAATAAATTAAATTGTTGTTGTTGTATTTTCCTCATTTTTTTAAAAATGCTTCCCTATGCAACTAAATCCATCAAATGCAATCAATGCAATCAATGCAACCAATTAATTTAATTGTTGTTGTTTTATTTTCGTAATTTGTTGTAATGCTTTCCTTTACAACCGAATCCAACCAATGCAATCAATACAAATAATAAATTAAATTGTTGTTGTTGTTATATTTTCTTCATTTTTTGTAATGCTTTCCAACGCAAACACATCCAACCAATGCAATCAATGCAACCAATAAATTAAATTGTTGTTGTTGTAGTATTTTCGTCATTTGTTGTAATGCTTCCCTATGCAACTAAATCCAACAAATGCAATCAATGCAATCAATGCAACCAATAAATTAAATTGTTGTTGTTGTTATTGTTGTTGGTATATTTTCATCATTTTTTTGTAATGCTTTACTATGCAACCAAATCCAACCAATGCAATCATTGCAACCAATAAATTAAATTTTTGTTGTTGTTTTTGTTGTTGTATTTTTGTCATTTGTTGTAATGTTTTCCTTTGCAACCAAATCCCACCAATGCAACCAATACAATCAATGCGACCAATAAATTAAATTGTTGTTGTTGTTGTTGTTGTTGTTCTATTTTCATCATTTGTTTTAATGTTTCCCTATGCAACCAAGTCCAATCAAGGCAACCAAAGCAACCAATAAATTAAATTGTTGTTGTTGTATTTTCGTCATTTGTTTTAATGTTTCCCTATGCAACCAAATCCAACCAATGCAACCAATGCAAACAATGCAACCAATGCAATCAATGCAACCAATAAATTAAATTGTTGTTGTATTTTCGTCATTTGTTGAATGCTTTCCTATGCAACCATATCCAACCAATGCAATCAATGCAACCAATGAATTAAATTATTGTTGTTGTTCTTTGTTTTTGTTGTTGTATTTTCGTCATTTGTTGTAATGCTTTCCTATGCAACCAAATAAATTAAGCAGATAGTAATACTGGGTATATTTACTAACCTACTTTTTTTGACCCAATAGAGACCAAAGGAGAACAAGCTTGCCTCTTGCATGAGAGGTGACGAATGTGTGTCTGAGGAGGGCGATGTAGTGTGGGTTCCAGCGTGCTTGAGGTTATTGCGTGGAGATACGTGGGGATGAGTTTGGCTTGCAGTTTTATTACCCAAGCGGTGACTTCATATGCTTGGACAGTGCCAGCAGGTGTAAAGATGACCATGAATTATTTTGGTAAAAATGGCACTGCCTCGCAAGTCACGGCGTGATAGATTCGCAAGTTACTGGTCTTGAAGATGCGTAATATGAGAACGCTATCAAAATGGAAACAGGTAAATACCGAGGAAACATTGGCATTTTGTAGGAAAGGTGATGGTGTCTGTGGCGTCGGGAGTGTTCTAATGGGCAGCCGAAAACGTATTCTTTGCATTGCGGTCCGAAGATCCTTGGATTTCTTCAGCCTTATCATCCATCCAGAGGTCTGTGAAACAGGTATTGCACCAGGCGACGACATCTACAGAAGGCCGCCTTGATTGGATGGGTTCCATTATTAACGTAGGCTTTTTGCCGCCTACGTTTTCGGCAAGCAGATTACAGATTTCTCCGTCTCTTCCGTTTTGCCAATATTTATTTTGACGGCATCGGCGCCCGAGGACACTCAAGGCAGTGAAGTGGGTGAGAGCCGACACCACCGTTTCTCTACGCGCCATTGTGGGGTGTAGGGGTACTAGTTAGGGGTAGCAACACACAGAGCATTTTGTCGCTCCATTTGTCTTGTACAGGTGGTGAATGCTCCCGTGGCTGCCTCTAACTGGTACCCAACTCTCACCTGTGGCTCCTCGAAGTTGGGTTCTTCCCAGCGGCCATACCCCGGGCAACCGTCACGACCGGCGGGCTAAACCAGATGGGGTCTCCGGTGTTGTGTGTGCCTCCACACCCGGTATGTCGGACTCCCGAACTTCCCACCTCCCCCTCTCAAAATATCCTACGGTGGGGGCGACAGCAACCCCGTAGGCGGCCCAGGCTTACTCGGGTCGATCTCCCACTAAAACAAAACCGTGACCCATAGTGGAGTTCGGCAGCCATCTGGGATGTCCGAGCAGCCCTGCTTGACTCCTCGCGGATTAAAGGGCTAGAAAATGTGCCCTAAAAAATGCTGGTCATCACGTCTTCTGCAGCTGGCCGCGGCTCGCAGATCACAAAATACGCGGTCGTCAAACTCAAAAAAACAACAATATCCCCCGGCCCCATCTCCCTCGCAATACTATCCAGGCTGCTCGGGTGAGTCCACTCACACTAGCAGCCTGGAATGTTCGTTCCCTTTTAGACAATCCTAGGAGCAACCGGCCGGAACGGAGGACGGCGCTAAGTCGCTCGGGAACTGGTGCGCAACAAGGTTGACATTGCTGCTCCCAGCGAAACCCAATTCTCTGAGCAGGGTCAGCTGGAGGAGATGGGTGCCGGCTACACCTTCTTCTTGAGCGGCCGGCCAAAGGCAGAGCGACGCGACGCTGGTTTTACTTTTGCCATCCTGAACGACATCGTGGGACGTCTGCCATGTCTGCCGCAGGGTAGCAATGATCGCCTGATGAGCCTTCGCCTGCCTCTTCGGGGAGACCAGTTCGCCACCATCATCAGCGCCTACGCTCCCCCAATGGCGAGCTCTGAGGCGGCGAAGAACAAATTATACGAGGATCTGCACGCCCTACTGACGACAAAGCCGAAAGAGGACAAGTTAATTGCCCTTGGTGACTTCAATGCCCATGTCGGGACGGACCACGCTGCCTGGCAGGGAGTGCTGGGTCCCCACGGTCTCGGTAGCTGTAACGATAACGACCTTCTTCTTCTGCGAACGTGCGCGGAACACCGTCTCCTGCTGACCAACACCTTCTTCCACCTCAACCCAGGGGTACGCGAAACGCAATGAAATGAAAAACTTTTTCAAAGCCATCAAGGCAATCTACGGCCCGAGTATCAAGGGGACCGCACCGCTGCTCAGCTCTGACGGCACAACACTGCTGACAGAGAAATCGCAAATTCTGAAGCGTTGGGTCGAGCACTTCAGAAGTGTCCTTAATTGCTCATCAGCCATCTCCGATGCTGCCATTGACCGGCTCCCTCGAGTAGACACGAACAATGACCTGGATCTGCCGCCTTCCCTACCAGAAACCATCCGGGCCGTGCAGAAGATTTCCAGCGGTAAAGCACCGGGATCCGACATAATGCCACCGGAAGTCTACAAGCACGGTGGGCCCCGGCTGATGGCAGAACTCACAACACTTTTCCAGGAGATGTGGCGCCAAGGACAAGGTCCTCAGGAGTTCAAAGACGCGACCATCGTCCATTTCTACAAGCGGAAGGAGAACCGGCAACTCTGTGATAATCACAGAGGCATCTCGTTGCTCAACATCACCAGGAAGATCTTCGCCCGTATCCTTCTCAATCGTCTGAACGGTCACCTAGAGCAGGGCCGTCTCCCGGAAAGCCAATATGGTTTCCGCCGACACCGCGGAACAACCGACATGATCTTTGCCACCCGCCAGCTACAAGAGAAGTGCCAGGAGATGCCAACACACCTATACTCTACCTTCGTGGATCTAAAGAAAGCCTTTGACACGGTGAATCGCGACGGACTGTGGAAAGTCATGCAGGAATTTGGGTGTCCTGAGCGGTTCACGCACATGGTGCGTCAGCTTCATTAGGGTATGACGGCGCGCGTCACTGACAACGGGACGGTATCCGAAGCATTCGCAGTGACCAACGGAATGAAGTAGGGCTGCGTACTAGCCCCCACCCCCTTCAGTCTCATGTTCTCGGCTATGCTGATGGACGCCTACCGTGATGAGCAGCCTGGGATTCGCATCGCCTACAGAACTGACGGGCACCTTCTCAACAGCCGGCGTATTAAGGCTTTAACGCATGTGTCTACTGCTACAGTCCATGACTTGCTCTTCGCGGACGACTGCGCCCTTAACACCGTGACGGAGGAGGACATGCAAAGGAGGATGGAACTCTTTGACGCAGGCTGCGCCAATTTTGGATTATTAATATGTACAGCCAAAACGGTTGTCATGCACCAGCCGCAGCCCAGCGCGGAATACAATGGTCCTCGAATCAATGTCAACGGTGCTCAACTCAAAACGTGAAAACCTTCGCTTATCTAGGAAGCACGCTGTCGCGCAAACACGAGAATCGATGACGAGGTTGCCCAACGAATCAGCAAAGCTAGTCAGGCCTTCGGCCAGCTGCAGGCCCCCGTGTGGAATTGCCACTGTATTCACCTGAACACAGAACTGAAGATGTACAAGGCCGTCGTCTTGACCACACTCCTTTACGGAGCGGAAACCTGGACAGTCTACTCGAACAAAGCCAGGAAGCTGAATCACTTTCATCGCAGCTGCCTCCAGAGAATATTGAAGCTGAGATGGCAAGACAGGATCCCGGAGACGGAAGTTCTGGAGCGGACCGGAATCCTCAGTATCCACGCCATGCTGAGGCAAGTGCAACTGCGATGGAGCGGACACCTGGTAAGAATGGACGACAAGCGACTACACAAACGACTTTTCTACGGAGAAGTCGCTACGGGTTCTCACCGACAGGAGGTCAAAAATGACGCCACAAGGACATTTTGAAGAAATCGCTGAAGCAACTGCAAATCAACCCGGCGACCTGGGAGGACCTCGCCCAGGATAGACCGGCATGGAGAAGATCCGTGAAGACTGGCTCACCAATCTATGAGGCACACCGGATCACCAACGCCAAGGCCAAAAGAGCGGCACGAAAGTCACCGGTGCCCCGGAACAAAATGGTCGATGCCCAGGCCTGCCAACATGCCCGCGCTGTCAACGCACCTACCGCGCGCGAATCGGCCTGGTCGGACATCTTCGGACGCACTGCACCAACTATCCAAAAATTCCAACTTCTACGCAAATTCTGCCAACCTTCCTTCAGACTCCCATACTTTCACTCTTGGCATCAATTCCACTACTCCCACCATCATAGAGACCACATCCCAATGCTCATCGCCTGTTACCCCCACCGCCGCCTTCACCTTCACTACCACCACCACCATCAGCGATGGGGAATCTCTCCTAAGCTGTCCTCAATGCGACCGCACATTCACCTCACGCATAGGTCTGGTCAGTCACTTGCAAATCCATCGTACAGAGACTGGTGAGCCAGTGCCCGGAGCACCATCACACAGCAGAGATCGCCGCCTCCACTGCCCTCACTGTCCTCGCGCATTCACTCATCGCATGGACCTATTCGGTCACATGCGCATCCATGACAGTGGAATTCATTACAGTGAAGAAACACACCGATACACCATGCACACCCTCCGCTCCTGCCATTCTTAGCGCCACTGCCGCCCCAACTACCATGAATGACATCCCACCAGCCTCTACCGATTTCTCCTGACCACACTGCGCCCACAACTTCAAATCACGCATCGGCCTGGTCGGTCACCTACGAATCCATCGCACGGAGGCTGGTAAACCAGTGCCTGGGGCTCCAACATACAGTCGAAGCGCCCGCCTTCACTGCTCCCGCACATTTACACACCGCATGGGCCTTTTAGGACACATGCGCCTCCACGACAGCCTGCGGTGAACCAGCTGAGGCTAAGCTACATCAGCACACACTAACTATACCAATACGTCGACAACACCCTCACAATCACCATTTACCAGAGTATATCACGGTGTCCTAGAAACCGTGGCTGGGAAGGCTGCCAATCTGACGCTTCCACCAGACCACGCCGTCGGCTCAGTGTATGTGCTGTGTGTGTCGAGTGGCTCACCAGTGGACTGGGAGTCAGACGGCGATGGCTCCTCCATATCCCCTGAGTAAGTAAATCCTGGTGTGTGCGTTATGGGGGCCATGTCGTGCTGTGGCGCGCGAAGAAGGGTACGTCGACCCGTCAGCCAACGCGCCCACTCCCACAAGAGACAACTGACCGGCTCGGATGGTGGTCTAATTGTAAGGGTGGGGGAGAGTGTGAGGTCGACAGCTCAGCGCATTTTTCTCACTATAAACAATCTGACGCGCTTGAAACTAGCACGGTGCGCTAAAAGCCGTGGCTTTGAAGGTTGTCATCTGACGGGATAACTCGGACCACGTGGTCAGCCCAGTGTGTGTTTTGTGTGGAGTGGCTGACTGGCGAACTGAGAGTCAGCTTGAAATGGCTACTTCTTAATGTGGCCTTTCTGGCACTCCTACTCTGTGGGACCAGAGGCAGGTGTGGTGATACGCCCAGGGGCGGCTCTGGCCGCGCCAACCACCTGCGCCCTCTCCCATCTCCCATCACTGTAGAGTATATCATAAGCAAGTGACCTGCGCTGCACCAGCTTGCTGTGGGGCACATGGCGAACCTCATCGGATACGACTGGCCTTTAGGGAATGGACGATCCTATCATCAATTAGTGATTGACAGCCGTCTCTTACCATTACTTTCTCTAAACCATTTCGGTTGTCAGGTGACTGAAAGCTTGCCTAGATAAGTAAAATGTTTTTCCTTCTGTCAAAGCCCAAATGTTTTGGTGGAAATTAATTTTCCGTGGTTTTACCGTCTACTTCTTGATAACTTTATGCTTCATTGTTTTTTTAGAACTTCGAGTGGATGAAAATGGAGAGCCACTAAAGCCTGTATACGGTACTCGTTTGAAAAAACGCTTATATTCTCTTACAAAATTACCATTTTACCTATGTGTTTTAACTGGTTCCACCGTCTACACTATTTTTCCACCCTGTATGAATTGTCAGACTCGTTTTTGGGACTACAACTTTTCGAGACGGTTGCCGTCCCTCTTTATAACTAGGCCTGTAGTTTTATAATCCATTTACGGGTGTGAAAGTATCTAGAAGCCAAGTTTGAAGGTTAGCTTCGGGACTTGCTTGCTTGAAACTGGTAAAGTACCATGTCGTAAAGAGATATTTAAAGCCGGGTTATATTTGTACATTAGTAGTTTTCTACGATGTGCCAAATGTGGCATCACCAGAAGCGTGTCACCGGGGCTTTACTGTCTCGGAGTGCTCCCTAAATGGGCCACGTGGTAGATGCGTTGGACCAACATGGAGGCCACATCAGGGCACGGCAGGCGTTATTCGCGTTACGCTCCCATACCAAATGCCGAACATGGAAGTGTGGTGGCATGCCCAGGCGCGCCAGCCACCTGCACCCTCTCCCATCTCCGGTTTGACACCGGGGCCAGCTGGGGGAGGAGGAGAAAGTGTGGTTGCTGCAGCGCAAGGCTACTAATTCACGCGAAAGTCACCGTCCCTGCACCACCTGGTGTGGAGCATACGGTCGACCTCCTCGAAATCGACGGTTTAACTCATAACGCGCCATTGCCATCCAAATTCTGCTGTTTTTCCAGGCTTTGGATCAGTTTACATCAGTAATCAAGGCGGTGAACAGGCAACCGCAACAGAATTGCAAGTAACTTATCTGGTGACCGCTTTCGTTCCAATTTCCTGAGAGATTGTCGCTGAAACCATATTTTAGTGTTGAAGGGACGATGATCTCTCCAGCCATTTATGCCGTAGATTGTCTTGTTCAACAGGTCGTCCTGTCATTCGCGCCTCTTTGCGTGAATATAGTAAAGCAGGTTCCAGCGCCACTACCATGGATGCATCGTTGTAGTATCCCGCTTCGGGTAGCAGGAGAATGCGTTAATGAAGAGAAGGCGGTGTTCCACGCAAACAGAGGAGGCCACACGCATGAAATTCACTAAAAAATTCGCTGTATGAGACCTCGTCCCAGTCCCAAATGTGGCATGCATGCCTTCGTTGAATTTGTTATTCATCACGTCAAAGTTAGTCATTGATGGCATATCAGATTTTAACGGCGATCTTCATTTCTGTTCCTTAAAAACACAGCTGTAGTTTCAAGAGTTAGTCAATGATACCTTGAGGCAGACAAGGTAATGGTCCCTCGATGTCATTACGGATGAAAAATGCAAATTCAGAGTCATGTCATTATGCGTCTGGACGTCAACTCCGGACGATGGTTTATCTGGCAACTATATCCTCCCGTTGAATTTGCTCAGAGAATAAATTTATATAGGGCAGTGATGCTCACCTTGTAGCACTCTGGCTCGCGACAAACTAGCGCCGTCGTATTTTCTGGCCAGCGGTGTATGTTTCGATCATGAGTTGTGCATCCGTGGGCTACGATCAGCACACAGAGGATGTGATCTAAGCAAATATTTGAGGTAACTTTGCCTGATCCTTCCCCAACGAGGAAAAAATGCTGTCCCTTGTTTGAGCTATTAAAACGACACAATTGGCTATTTAACTCCACTATTAGTTATGAAATTTTAAATGAAAGAGGGACTCCAGTTAGCCTGAGCCGCCAGTGGGTTTGCTTGTACACCTCTCCGTACGACTTTCTGATCAAGTAAGGGATGGAAAGCGGAAAGAAAAACAGACAATATTAACGGTTATGGGGATAAAAACAACGCCAAACACCCTTCAATCGATTCAGCCCACCGATAGAGGAGGTTAGGAAGGTGTAACCATTAGATATAACCTAGCTTCGGGTAGCCAGAATTGGAAGTCGTGCGGAGCAACCATGACCTGCAAGAGTAACAACAAATTGCGACTAACCACGGTCTACACGGTGAACCCCTAGCTGGTCATTAATACACCACTAGTCCTAGAAGTCGTGTACAGACTTAACATAAAATTTCGAATAAACACTCAAATTTTTATGCAGATGACCACCAGAAGTGCATGTAACTCGATACCTTGATCCCCAAACTCATGACTGTGTTAAGAAAACGGGCATAAATGCCACATAATTAGGACTAAAACGCAGGAGATAAAGTCTCTAGCTTCATTAAGGCACCATGTTTAATGGGGATCGACAATATCTAACCACGGCAGAAATAGAAGAATATTTCGCTACTTCACCGTCTTTTTAATAAACCTGTCTTACGTAGTTCGCATTGTAAAATTTCACTGTACAGTACTTAATCTAGTTGATTTCGCGCAGACCTGTAGCCTCTAAAAAGGAGCTACCAAGGATTTCCTTAATTTATTACAAATGCACTACCTGATTTATCTAGCGCCCTCCATTTGAAATTTTGCAATCACGTTTGCTTTGCCTACGATTAGTCCAAATTGGTTCATTTTCAAAGCCCTCTGTTACGCTTTTATTGCAGACCACTGGCCCTGCTCTCAACAACAGTACCTTCTCGTTTTCTGATGAGCGATTCCGTGCTTGACTTGGATTCCATACTCGTGCGGATTTTAACCGAAATCCCGGAAGATTGTCGCAGGCACTTAACTCGATGCAAACTCCTACGTACTTATCCTCAGCCGATGGAACACCTGAATAAAAATACCCCCTTAACAATCAAACCATAGCAACATCTTCATCAACCTAGCGCAATAAGCCGAAATTCACAATTAGTTGTGGGTTGTGATTTAACGCAATGCAGGAGTGGGTATCCCATTCCCACGCGTCGTCACGATTTAAGCCAACTAACTTGCCATTGCTGGTGGTGCGGAAAGCCAGCTGCTCTCGCTGTCAAAGTTGCAAGCAAGTACACAGCACAAGAGGCGTGATTCTCTCTCCGGAATGATTACATAAGGCATGTGCTCGGTGCTAGTGTAAGTCTATTTAGTAAAAATTAAACAGAAGTTACGGTGCCTACGAATCAGGGGAAAATCCTTTCTGCAGCCAACTTCAGACCCGGTTCCGTATAATAAGAGAAGGCAGTGTGACGCCATTTGGGAAGATAGTGTATTCTGTACGGAAATATTGGAGAAGGGTTTGGGAGAATTTAGCAGCCGAGGGAGCGGCGTCCGAAGTGTGAGGCGATGGCGAGGCCAAGCACGAGTCAGTCTTGAAGTTGAGTGGCCAGTTAGGACAGCCGGGATTGGCCGTTAGTGTTGCAAACCTGCAGGCATTTCCGAGAGGTCCAGCGTTTCAAAATGCGCCTGGAGTTGGGTAAATATGGGCCTACTGAGCAACTCAGTAAGGGATGCTAATTTTTGGTTCAGCGCCTTTGGACTCGACGGTGAAGAGTACTCACACAAGCAGAAATGTGAACGACATGCAGCAGTTTATCGTATATACAAACATGCATGCGGCGACCACGCCTATGCGAGACCTAGACTGTCTGGTACAACTGGACTGGGTATCGGGTCCTATGTGGGACGTGTAGACGGAAAGTTCAGCCACTGCGCACAACATAAATCTAACGCGCAGATGGAACTGCTCGGCAATTTTCAGGACCGTAGGGCAGGAAGAACTAGATCTTAAGGTGTTATCCACTATGTTTCCACCAAAAGACGAGATCCAAGTTGTTATTATTTCAGACCGATAAATCCGAAGTGGGAACCGATTGGAGTGAAGCACGCCTAGATGTTTGTCAGCCGCAGCCACCTCTAACTGTACAGACTGCTTTGCTACCGGAAAATATGTGCGAAAGTGTGGCAGACGCTTCGGAAGCCTGCCTCACTAAAAACTAATTCCCGCACAAGCAACCGGTGCTATGCCCACCTCGTTGGGCAGCAGTGGACGTGGTCCCTCATGACGGACGAACTGTCATATCCACTGTTCACTTTGAATATGTTGACACTGGTGAGAAGTTAACAGACGCCGAACTGACTGACCAGGCAAGGTAACACCTGTGCGCTTAATACAGTCGTTCTTGGGGTACAGAGCTAATATACTTAAACGAAGGTCACGCCAGTGTCAATCCAGCAAACGCAAGTCCCGAGCGATCAACGCTCCTGGCACACGATACACTCTGAAATACGACCATGACTGACTCGTCAGTTAACTGGCACCCTCAGGAGAGTTATCGACACAAAACTTTCGCTGCCGACGTGAATCCTACAGACTTTAAAATCCTTTGCGCACCTCCATTGGATTCGCATTTGGAGAGAAACTTGGCGACTTGCGTGCACCCCTAGCGCAGTTGCCAGTCCACGGGCCTCTGTTAGACTTTCTCGAAGGAGTTCTAGTGCTTGTTTCGCCCAAAGCCTTCCAACCATGAAGAGTCCGAGTATGTGAGAAGTAATCATGAAGATAGAGAAGAACTTCATTATAACCTCAAATGCAGAATAAAGTGGTAACAAAAGAAATACAAGTCGAAAGAGCACATGGGCAAAGTAACTGTGCGCAAGCCTTGCAGTCTATGTCCTGGGATCGAATTCCGCCGGGATCTTCGAGTTTTTTTTACGAAAGGTTGAATTGGAGCAATAACCGCAAATTCCTACACCTTTAATTCTACTGTGAATACTGAATCAGCTAGTAATACAGGAACACAAAAAAGGAATGAATACCTATGCCTGACTTCTTTAAAAAACGTGTACAGCCTGACGGAAGACGTAACAAATATTTCTTCGCTGAGTATTAACATAAAGAACAGTCCGACACATCGGTAAAAAATTTAATTCCCAACAGACTACTTTTCTGTTCGATCGCACAAACTCACTCCTGAGACAGTAATCTCCTATCTCAATAAAAAAAGGAAATCAAAACTTGTCGTCAGGCCTAGTAGACAGTCATTAAATTATTATTATTATAAGTATATATTATGTTAAATTATAAACACGACTGATGTGCCTTTTATCAAGCATTCACCTAGCACTCTTCATCTTACATCTTATGATTTCAGTGTCATCGGTTTGACGTAAAACAAAAGCGGTACAACAGGGGGGCTTTAAAGGCTAGTTTTTTATTTGTAGAAAAATATAACGACAGAAGCATGAACTGGCATCAACAGAAATACAAGTCGAAAAGAACGGAGGGGAGAAGTGAGAGTTGTAAACCAAAGCAGGTCTTATTTGTCCGAGGATTCTAAAAAAATAGGTTAGAAGATAAAACACCGCGGTGAAAAGACAGTTTTACGTTTCAATGTCCTACTATACGATCATCACAGCGTCCTATTCCACGATTTTGACAGGTATGCATAATTCAACTGAATGCTCAACTGTAAAGAACTTTGCGGGCTTTGAGTCCGTGGCTGTAGGGAATGAATGCAATACAACCATCACTCCAAATAATCTGCAGTAAAATTAGTGAACTCCATGCGATTCAGAAAGCTACCCAAGGGTGAAATAAAAAGGGTCTCGGTTGGGGCCTTCTAGCTCAGGTTATTAGGTTGTTGTCTGTATGCAGGTATTGTATGTTTCGTCGGGAAATCGAATGCTACCGGGATTTTGGAGTTTTTCACAATTAGGTTAGTCGAAATAATAATAATAATAATGCAAACAATGTTTCGATGTCCCATTGAATGTAATTATACTACACACAATACGGGAGTAGCCCTTGAAGTATATTATTTTAGACCTGTTAACAACTGCTTACTTCTCCCAAGTCATTATGCACATAATGTCTTTTCAATTTTCCTTATGTATCGATGCTTTGTAACCAATAGGGAGTTCAAAGGCGTTCGCCTATCCTTCCCTTAATAAAGCTGAAGGGACTAAGATTTTGATTTATAATTGACGCCATTTATGCCCTCGAAAGCTCTACTGGGGGTTGGCGATAAAAAAACCTACATACCAACCCTACGCTTTCCTCGAAACGGATCGCTTTCTTGATCAGAAAGTCCTTTACAAACCAGCGTCAAACAAGCGACGTGACGAGCTTAGTTCCTGGAGAGTCATTCCAAAGTGACAACTGCCGATAGTCGCAGCACAGCCCAGTACAGAAAGTGGACGTTAATGTGTGTACCCAAACATACAATGTAAGAAGCGCGAAATTCATTTCATATATGACAGTGCATAGGTTACTGCCAAGTCTTCACGAAGATAGCTTTCCACTGATACAGGACGCATTTGGGAAGAGAGAGAGAGTAATAGATACTGCACAAGATGCCGCCAAGATACTGCACAAGATGCCCCAAGCGCATGTCACATCGGCATAGCAGTTGTTCTCTTTGACCACGAAGGGCTGTCGACCAGCGGTAAACCGCCTAGCTTCAAGTCAGCAAGAACCCCCTCTACCGGGTCAGCCCGATATAGGCAGACAGGGTAAGCGGGACAATAATGCAATCACTGAGCAATTATGATAAAAATTCAGTTTAATGTAACAATCCCTTCGCTGATGATTGCAAGCAGTATACAAGTAGACAAAGCAAAACGTACGATTGTGGCTACGCTCAGCATGCCTCTTAAGACTTTCTTTGCGCCTGAATTCCTTATTACAAACGTCACACGTGTGCGTTTGCAGTTCTGAAAAAAAACAGAAGACAGTCTTCATTTGGTGAACAGACTACCACCTTTGATCAAAATTGACAGCTGCAACATGAAACAAGAAAAAGAGATAATGCATAGGTATGGAAGAGGACGTCAAACTCATCGCTATATTTTTAGCTCCAGGTAATATGGACTACTGATTATCCCAGAGAGTATTTAGTTCGCCTAGAACCTTCGATGAAATCTATTTCATTATCTGTCGCACATGGAAGCGCCGGGTGGCCATCAGCGAGGCTGCCGGGTGAACAAATTTCTCCAATAAACTCGTTTTCCCCAGTTGCTCAATCACGGGATAGTTGTGGACAATGCGGACGACTAACCAGTTTAATTGTCAGGCGATCACTTAAGAAATCCCGTTCTGTCCTGGGGCTCACTCTCGAGTCCCGCCAGCAGCCGCACAGCGGCTGGAAGCATAGACAGAAGAACAAATATCCGTAAAGGCAAGGGAGGCGGAAATGGCCATTTTGGGCTACTAAACCATTATCAGCTAGGTTGTGCAACGCCTGAGGCTCGAACCCGCGACCTGTTGCACAGAAGAGCAACGCCCTACCCATTGAGTCACGGGGTTGTTGTTCTACCAGTTGTGAGCAGGTTTATTAACTAATAAAGAGTGCTCGATTCGATTAGATTACGGGAAATACTCGTTTCGTTATGCCTTGTATCTTAATCTAGAACCGTTTCGAGATTATTATGCTTTTATTTATTCAGTCGCAACCCCGACAACCAGCTGTGATCAGAAACACGAACCTCGGCTCGCAGACGACGCCTATGATCCACAGACGGGGTCTAGCAAATGGTTCTAAGGCAATTCATTGAATCAAAGGCCATCAGTGCCTCGCGACCCGTCACTCTGTCGCTGCATATAAGACGAACGCACTGACATTCGCTTATCTGGCGTGACAACAATTAACGAGACACTAAAATGAATTTGCGACACCACTGAAACACGAAATAATTTGGTTAAAAGAGCCATACTTTTGTGGACGCAATCAACATGCTCCTTGAGCCCGCACTTCTGTCCAAATGCCTTGCCACAAAATCCACAGATATGCTGTCGCAGATCTGAAAAAGGAAAAGCATTGGGTAAGCTTTATCATCATTTTGATAAACCTTGGATGTTGCATAAAATAAATCGACACCTGACGGTAAGGCATCATAGCGCGAAAGCTAAAGGCTTAAGCGTAGAGTTCATTGTCGGAGCATTCAAGCAACAGGGGATGGGATTGGGCGTTGTAACCGATAATGCCCAAGGCCCCCCCCATCATGCCCACATTGCCAACGCAGCTTCCACGGAAATCGGTCTGAGCGGACACCTCCGAACACAATGCAACAACATCAACTTCAGCGTCAACGAACATCCCTTCTGCTAACCTTCCTTTGAACCCCAGGATGACGACAATCCCCACCTCCGGTGATTAAATATCTAATGACCCACCATACTCAATTACCGGCACCACTTTTCCCAATCCCACTCACGCCACCGAGTAACCGCCACCTACTACCTCCACCACTGCTCCGACTACCAGCGATGGGGACTCGGTCCTTACTTGTCCTTATTGCGAGCGCACATTCCCCTATCGCATCGGCCCAGTCGGTCACTTGCAAATCCATCGCACAGTGACAGGCGGACCAGTGCCTGGAGCACCAACACACATCAGATTGCAACCTGCACTGCCCTCACACATTCATTCACCGCATGGGCCTATTCGGCCACATGTGCATCCATGACAGCGGAATGAAACGCAATGTCAACAGCCCTGATCCCCCACGTATACCCTTCACTTCTACCATTCCCACAACCACTGCCGCCATCACTACCACGGAAGACAACCATCCAGCCCCTCGTGACTTCTCCTACCCACATTGCAACCGCACATGCACCTCACGCATCGGCCTGATCGATCACTTGCGAATCCATCACACATAGACCGGCGAACCAGTGCTAGTAGCACCAACATACACCCGTCATACTCGACTCCACTGTTCACACTGCCACGCACAGTCACACAGCTAATGGGCCTATAAGGCCACATGCGTCTCCATGATGACCACCGGTAAACCATGTAGGGTGGATTACACCAAAGTAAACTACCTACACCAACATATACACATAAATTTCACCGCCATCGCATACCTGAGACGACCACGGTGTCCTAGAAACCGTGGTTTGGAAGGCTGCCAAGTGACGCTTTATACCAGACCACGCTATCAGCCCAGTGTGCGTTGCGCATTCAGTAGCTGATCAGTTGACTATGAGTTAGACGGCGATGGCTCCTGCCTACCCCCTGGTTTTGGTAATCCTGGTGTGTTCGGTAAGGGGGCCAGGTCATGCTGTGGCGCGCGAAGACGCATTCACTGGCCATGCCAGCCGTTGCGCCCACTCCCGCATTAGACAACTGACCGGCTCGGAGAGTGGTCTGATTCTCGGGCTGGGAGAGAGAGTGAGGTCGATGACTCACCGCATTTTCGTCCCTATAAACAACACGACAAGCTTGAAACTATCACGGTGGGCTAAAAGTCATGGCTTGGAAGGTTTGCAACTGACGGGATAACTCGGACCGCATGGTCAACCTAGTGTGTTTGTACAGAGTGACTGATCGTCAAATCGGGAGTCAGGCTGCAATTGCTCCTTCACAATCTGGCCTTTAGGACACTCCCAATAGCTAGGATCCGAGCCGCCCCTCCCTTGTGTCGTAGTGTTCTTGTTTCGCTTGGACCAAAGTTCTTAGGTTTGCGCCCTCTCCAATCTTCGGTCTTCCGGAATCTGTCTTGACACCGTGCCCAAGTGGGGGAGTGAACCAGCGAGTGAGGTAGCTGCTGTGAAAGTCTATTCTCACTATAACCCAGCGCAATTCACCTTCCCTCACCACCCTGCTGTGGAACATACAGTGGACATAGTCGAAATCGACGATGGAAATGTCAAGTTCATAATATAATGCAAGGATTTCAGGGAATAAAAATCAAGTTTATGGCGAACAAGAAAGAATAGCACGACACTTCGGGATAATAAAGTTACCTAAGTTTCTCACGAAGATGACATAGAGAGGACGTTTGAAAACAATGTCAATCTGACAAAGCTTCTAAGTAGGTCGCATATCCAAGACCGACGGTCAGAAGAAGAAATGAGCTGTTAGGCCCGCGAGGTTCCACGACCTACCAAAGGTTTGTAAACCGTAAAACCTCTAAGGTAGATTTTTCCACTGCGAGGAACACCATCATCGGGCGTTACCGAGTAAATTGTCGATGCCTCCACCTTCCAACCATAGGCTACAGAAAACTGTCCATTCAGATATTAAAAAAAATCCCCACAAAAGCTCACGGTGTTCGAACTGTAAATGAAGAAAGGTTTAGACTGGACACGGATGATCGTCCAATCATTTTAACTTCCCTGTTTTGCACTGCCAGTAAACGACGCATAAAGAAAAAAACTTGATGTCGTGTCTGGGGCAGAGGCATATTCTATATGCTGCTCAGCACTCTTTTTGTGTGCATTGGAGCCCAGGAAAAACCAGTAGGGCATAAAGTAGGAAGGAAGATGTGACTTAACAATTAAATGGTACACTAATTAATGCGAAGGTTAGAGTCCCGGGAGATTGCATGAGCAAGGGCGATTGTTCGAGCCCCCGAACAATTATTCTGAACTTTAAAACCCCTGCAGGAGTCCATTGTCAGAGATAGCAGCAGTAACAAAAAAGCGACACTTGTGGCGAGTGCAAAACAAGCAATGAACACTGAAGCAAGACTGGGGGGTGACTGCACCGGGCTCTGTACGCCAGCACCAAATCGGTACATCGATTGATTGAGTTCTCATCCGTAAAACAATTTGTTTATTATTCTAAGCTTTCGAAATCCTGCAGGAGTCCATCGACTCTACCGTGGAACTCAATCGAACGATCGATGTATCAATTTGGCACAATCACCTCCAGACTTGCTCCAGTGATCATTGATCGGTTTGTACCCCCTATAAGTACCGCCTATTTGTTGCTGCTGTTGTCTCTAACGATGGATTCCTAAAGAAGTTTGAGAGTTTAGAATAATAAACAAACGGTTCAGGTGAGGTTTTGAAGAAAAGATGACATACAAGCAGAACAACCACAGAACAAAGCAGCGTAAAAATCGACACATTGCGACATTAAATGGGAAATAGCAATCAGTCAACCGGCAAGGAAAAAAGGCACGTACTCTTGTGGACACAGTCGACATGCCGCGTCAGTAGGCTGCTTCGTGTAAAGACCTTGCCACAAAATTCACACGTATACTGTCGCTGAGCTTGACGGGAAACAAGACCTAAATGGAGGAACGAGACAGATGCAGGGTCTCCTTCCAGCAGGCAAAAATAAAACTGGCAAGTTGACGCTAAGACATTCAATGAGAAGGTAGCTCCGAGGCTGACGCTACGGAAGCGAGCGAAGCCCGAAAGTTGCCATGGTAACACGGCCTAAAACCATAAAAGGCATTCTTTGTAGAGGCGGAAAAATCCGACGCATGTGAGGCGAACAGCGGAGAGTAAGGCCTTTTTTAAAAGGCTTCCGCATTGCATCCGCACTGCAAAGGGGCAAAATCTGGTCAAACCTAACAACTCTACGATTTTCATAGAATATCACAGGAATTGCTCATCTGAATCAGAACCAATATTTTGTACGCTTGCTCCCACGCCCAGACTTGGAGTACCATAGTTGAGGGGCATACTCCAAAACTTAAAATCTGCAAAAAAGCACGCAGTTTAGACCTGTATTAAGTCTCAGAGAATGAAGGTCTTAATTGACCAAATGTCTGTTGAAAAACAGTAGCATATCGGGCCGCCCTAACGAAAGCATGCCAGTTCAGGACCCCGCCGTAAGAATCAGTCTGCAGAATCCTGTAAACACAAGGCGAACCGAGTAGGTTGCAAAGAAGTTCATAGCCTGAGCTGTGCAGCTGAAACGTATGAATTATTGTGGCTGTGCCGTTGGATTAAACCAGCCAGCGGCCGCGGAGCAGAAGGGCATGAAGGCCTAAGAAGACATGCTATTATCAGATTTTTTTCTTAAAAACAAACACGCAATCCTGACGGAAGTCTAGAAGCAAGCAACCATTGTCCATCTCTACAAACGGGAGGGGAACCGGCAACTGTGTGATAATCACAGAGGCATCTCGTTGCTCAACATCGCCGGGAAGATCTTCGCCCGTATCCTTCTCAATCGTCTGAACGGTCACCTAGAGCAGAGCCGTCTCCCGGAAAGCCCATGTGGCTTCCGCCGACACCGCGGAACAACCGACATGATCTTTGCCGCCCACCAGCTACAAGAGAAGTGCCAGGAGATGCCAACACACCTACACTCTACCTTCTTAGATCTAAAGAAAGCCTTTGACAAGGTGAATCGCAACGGACTGTGGAAAGTCGTGCAGAAATTTGGGTGTCCTGAGCGGTTCACGCACATGGTGCGTCAGCTTCATTAGGGTGTGACGGCGCGCGTCACTTACAACGGGACGGTATCCGAAGCATTCGCAGTTACCAACGGAATGAAGTAGGGCTGCGTACTAGCCCCCACCCCCTTCAGTCTCATGTTCTCGGCTATGCTGATGGACGCCTACCGTGATGAGCAGCCTGGGATCCGCATCACCTATAGAACTGACGGGCACCTTCTCAACAGCCGGCGTATTAAGGCTTCAACGCGCGTGTCTACTGCTACAGTCCATGACTTGCTCTTTGCGGACGACTGCGCCCTTAACACCGTGACGGAGGAGGACATGCAAAGGAGGATGGAACTCTTTGACGCAGGCTGCGCCAATTTAGGATTATTAATCTGTACAGCCAAAACGGTTGTCATGCACCAGCCACGACCCAGCGAGGAAAACAATGCTCCCCAAATCAATGTCAAAGGTGCTCAACTCAAAAACGTGGAAACCTTCGCTTATCTAGGAAGCACGCATGGGCCTATTAGGACACATGCGCCTCCACGACAACCTGAGGTAAACCACCGGAGGCTAAGCCACATCAGTGCACATTACCTAGGCAACAGCCTCACCATTATACTGTACCCGTGAATATCACGGTTTCCCAGAAATCATGGCTAGGAAGGCTGCCAATCTGACGCTTACACAGGACCATGCCATCGGCCCAGTGTATGTTCTGTGTGTCGAGTGGCTGACTAGTGGACTGGGAGTCAGACGGCAATGGCTTCTCCATATCCCCTGATTTATTGAATTCCAGTGTATGCGTAATGGAGGCCAGGTCGTGCTGTGGCGCGCGAAGACGGGTACGCCGACCCATCAGCCAATGCACCCACTCCCATATCAGCCCACTCGCTGCTTCGGGCGATGGTCTGATTCTCGGGTTGGGGGAGAGAATGAGGTCGATGCCTCAGCGCATTGTTCTCACTATAAACAATCTTGGGGGTCCAGGTCGTGTACGCAGTACACGTAGACGAGGTCACCAGCAGTGATGCTCACTTCCTCATCAGACAACTGACCCGCTCGGTCAGTGGTTTGACTTTGGGGGTGGGGGAGAGAGTGAGGTCGGCGGCTCAGCGCATGTTCCTCAATATAAACAATCTGACGCGCTTGAAACCATCCCGGTGCGCAAAAAGCCGTGGCGTAGAAGGATGCATACTGCAAAGGATAACTCGGACGGCGTGGTCAGCCCAGTGTGTGTTTTGTGTGGAGTGGCTGACTGGTGACTTGAGAGTCAAGCTGCAATGGCTCTTTCTTAATGTAGCCTTTATGGCACACCCACTCCAAGGGATCCGAGCCATGTGTGGTGGTACGCCCAGGGGTGGCTCCGGCCCCACCAGCCACCTGCGCCCTCTCCTATCTCCAGTCTTCTTAACTCTGTCATGACACCGGGCTCAGGTGGGGGAGGAGAGAGTGCGGTAGATGCAGCGCAAGTCTACCATCACTTTAAACTTAATCACGCGCAAGTCACCGTCCCTGCACGACCCTTTCCTGGAGCATACGGTGGACCTCGTCGTAATCGACGGTCGAACTGCCGTGTGTGTGTGGTGTGGTGGTACGCCTAGGGCCTAGGGGCTCCGACCGCGCCAGCGACCTGCGCCCTTTCCCATCTCCGGTCTTCTTGATTCTGTCTTGACACCGGGAATAGATGGGAGTTGAACAGAGAGTCCGGTAGCTGCAGTGCAAGGCTAGTATCACTTAAATCATATCCACGCGCCAGTCACCGTCCCTGCACCACCATGGTGTGGAGCATACGGTGGACATCGTCAGACTACGACGGTCGAACTGTCGTGTGTGTGTGTTTCGAGCAAATAAGACGACGGAAATTTAACAGCAAGAGAGCAAACCCGGGTGTGGAAGTCGCGGCAGTACTTAAGGTCAACTTATGACAAAAAATAATCCTTCGAGGAATATAAACGAACCTTTGTGGATAATGTCAATGTGCTTTTTCATGCTTGCCTTCCATGTAAAGCCTTTGCCACAAACCTCACACAAAAAGTTTTGCGGCTCTAAAAAAAACAAGTTAAACGGGCGGATTTAATCGACACCAAACTCAAAACGACTACTTCTGCGATTGACCTCCATATTCAATACAGAAATTGGGCGATTATATAATAAATTACCCAGACATCCTTTCGGTAGGAAGCAGCCTCAGTTACTACCACACATACTGTGGATGTAGAAAAAAGCAGAGCTAAGGAATTTCTCCGCAACCATCTAATTACGATGCAGACCGACTGGTATCGGATAAGAGAAATATGTCAGCTGGTAATAGGACTTGTTACGGCGGCACAAAAAGACCCCATCGTTGGTTTAACCGATGCTGTGCACTTGATGAGCCAAATATCCTTTCATGGTGACCAATGGTAGAGCTACAACCGCATATAGAGTAAATGATTGCCCGCGTGAGGGTCCTAGACGGTCAATGTTAGTGCACAGCATTTTTCAAGTATTTTTCGTCTCTAAATGTACGCTGGCACTAAAGACATGCAAGTGGGGTTTGCACGGTGGCAGTGTTACTCATAAGTATTCCTATCTGGGACTACTCGATTCCTCCTCCGCTTGAAATTGGTTTTTATGATTGCAATTCAATATTTTACGTCAATTGGTCACACTTGGCGATCGTGGAGAAAATATTTACGGGGAGTTTTGGTTTTTTCCATGACGAGATGTACTCTTACCGTCATCGCTTATGACCTAGTCTGCTGGTAACGGTAGCAACCTGCTCACGTAATTGTCAGTATAGAGGACTCAAATCTGGCAGACTCACGGCCATGCGACCATGGCACGCATCCCAGTCGATTCCAGGACCTATGCTGGCCAGATATCTTAGTCACTTCACCATTAGAATCTATCAGATGGTCGCGCGCAGTTGTAGACTGAAAAGCCGCTATCGAAGATGCCTCGAAAGAGTTCAATCAAGGCCTGCAGGTTAGCAGGTTTCTCAGACACCGATCAGGTAATTCTTAGACATTGTCCAGCAAACAGCATTTTGTTTACGGGTTCATGTGACCTCCTAAGGCATTTCATCGTCCTCGGAGAGTAGATGCCAAATTCACTAGTCCAACCTGTTCCCATACATTTGATACAGTGGTTCAAAACGCGTAATGCCTTATTTGGTCCTTTATTACAACAATATATAGTACAATAAATATAATAATTTCAAAGACTAGCATGAAAAAGCGTCTGTGAAGTAACTAAACAAAGGCAAAAAAGAAGCGTACTTTTGTGAATATGATCTACGTGATTCCTCAAGTGTCCCGTCTCGGTGAACTTTCTACCACAAAACTCGCATTCAAAGGGGCGTAAGGCTGAAATAGTAATAAGGCATTTGATTACATGTTTCCAGATTTGTACTAAACATGAATGTGTGAACTAGGACGAAAACCACGTCTGGTGAGGGAGGTGGGCTTCTGGCCCTTCGCTGCCGAGAAAAAAAATCTCGTAGAATGACTGCTGTGAGTGCACAAGGAAGGAAATTGCCCTCCTCCGCGTGGTTGTATATACGGAGGTACAGTGCGTTTTCTAAATCATGTAATATGCTTAAAGTTACGAAAAGTACATAGTCGGTCCTAAACCAGCATAAATAAATGGATCAAAATTCCGAATAAAGAATGAAAGACTCTCAATGAAATGAAAAAAAAATTGGCAAGGATCTAATTGGTGTCACCATTTCGCAAACAATCAAACAAGGTCCTTTGGAATACGCAAAGGTTGATATAGTAGATTGCCTAACGCTTGAAATGTCGAGATCGAAAATTCGGGGTGGCAGTATGGCAAACATTTGAGGTTGGTAAATTTGCTCAGTTAAAAGCTGATTTCTTAAGGTGAGTTTACTTTATTGAAGGGAAAACGGGCCAGAATTGGGCAAAATTCGAAGTTTCTTAATATCCAGGAATTTTCCTATTCTACTGAAAGCTACAAATTAAAAAATTGTTTGCGTGCGTTTTAATATAAAAGAACATAAATATAAGTCAGGAAAACTTTAAATGCCGTCCTTCAGAGAACGGGAAAGCTGCTTTTGCATTCACGAAAACGACCTACTTTAGAAGTTTTTTAATCGATCATAGGCATATTATTGGCCGACTTTTGTTGCGGAAGTTTAATTTTCTTGACAATTATTTTTCATGTTGGGGCGAGTCAACAAAGCTGACCCAAAAGGCCAGTTGAATGAGAAAGAATTTCAAAAACCCACTACTTCGGTAAATGCGTTTAAGGAAAATCTTAGTTCGAATTTAGAGAATCTGCGTTTATGAGCGATCGACTGAAAACACTGAAAATCGTAACATATTCACCGGTATTTGAATCACGGCCTGAAACTCATCGTAATCGAACACCTTAAATACTGATAAAGACATTTGAAGAAAGGAAACTTATCTTTATATTCACAAAACTGCATGTTTACGATCGCACCTGACAATTCTATTAAAATTTATTAGTCACTGACCGGCCTGTGAACATGTGAGCTGATGAAATATTTTAGGCCTGTGACGTCCCTATCGGCACAATCAAGCAAAAATCTGTTTGGCCGAGTTAAATGCATCTCAAACAATGTAGAAACGGAGAAAAAAAGAGCCAATTATCGTGAAACCGTGTTGGAATATTTACTCGGACTATAGGCTGTTTGTTAACGGTCATACTTTACATTGCCCGTAATCTGGAATAATATGTCTGAAAAACTCATAAAAAGACTATTTTTGAACGTAATTCTACAAACAGGCTTTAAGTCCATTCAAAACTTAAGTTTATTTATGTACACCGGCTTTTGATTCCAAACTTTTCCGCTGTTCTAAAAAAATGGTATTTCTAAACTTAATATTAATTTGTAAACCACAATATGCCTTCATTTTAAGAACGGGCATTCCTTGACTGCTGCAAGACCTTCGGGGACGCAGGGTGGTTAAATTTTGCGGAACAGGGATTTCTTGTGAAATTCATGAGATTTCATGTAAATATAGGTTAATGGGTGGGGTAAAATGGTATCGGATAGGAAAATGTAGAGGTAAAATTATGAAAGTCGTAAATACAGAGAAAATTGTGTAAGTACGCTAGTTCCGTTTAAAAAGCACTGCGTAATTTGAAAAATTGTCATAGCAAATTGGTAAAGTAACAGGAAGTTAAAAACCCCCAGCGACTAATTTCGCGAAACAGCAACTATTGACAATGGTTATTATCATTAATTAATGAGTGAATAAATTTACTCATTAAATTCTGTAACTACTGCATATCTAACCAACGATAATTAAAAGGTTAGCCTGGACCTTAAAACTAACCCTAACCCTAAAAGTGAATCTAACCCTAACCTTAAAGTTAACCATAAACCTTAAACTAACCCCAATTCCTACTGTTTTAATTAAGCTTAACGTTTATTCTAACCCTAAATGAACGAAATCCAACCCAAACAGTAGGCCTAAAACAGTGTGAACGACAGCTAACCTTAGGATCTCCAGTCTTCCTCGTCTATATCGGCACTGTTCATCTGATCTGATTTTAAAAGAAGCAGTGCATGGCTACCTAAATAAGATAAGTAGCCAAGCTAATAATATTAAGAACGTGGCTACAACAGCTGGATGCTTACCAAAAAAAATTAAAACAAACATTACGTTGAAGGATTGTCAACTGTTAATTCAAATCAGAGCTCGCACCAGCCCAGTTTGTGATTTTACACAGTGGCCAATTGGTGGACTGAGAGTCAGGCTGCAATGGTTCTTTCTTAATGGGATCCCTATGGCATTCCCAGTAAATGGGATCCGAGCCGATGCGGTGGCGAGTGCGGGTTCCCTCCACGCCAGCCACCTGCGTCCTCCCCCGCCTCCAGTTCTATTGGCTTAGTTATGATATCGGATCCATGTGGGGGAGGAAGACAGACTGCGATAGATGCTACGCACGTTTCTTAGTACAGTAAATTAAAGCACACGCAAGCTACCATCCCCCCGACCGTGTTGTCGGAATCCGACCGCCATTAAGTTGGAAGTACGCACGCGTGTTGCACGCTTTAGACGGAAGATTCGCGTTACGCCATTTACGACGCACGGTCTTATCACTAGTTGGTTTAATCCGCACATCTGTACTCAACAGAAATGTGGTCCTTAAACTCCCCTCCCACTTTAGCAAATGCGCTTTTGAGAGAGCGTGATAAACAACTAGTGGTGGGGTGAAAGGCTGCTAACTGGTGGCGTAAGTTGAACCTCCTCGGAACTGAGTGATACCATTACAAACCCCCGCCCCACCCTCCTGCCACAAAAATGCGGTCAGCATGGAAGCTCTATGTTCTTCTAGGTTCAGGATTTCCTCACAGCTTTGGCGGGCTTTTTAAATTGAGCCGCCATCTTTTATGCTCTCCATTCGCATGTAAATCCTTTTATATGTATGTCGGTTGGCCTATTTTACCCATGATATAACGAATTTTTAACCCATTTGTTAATTCAACAAAATGAGGTCATCAGTGCACCGTTTTGAAAGAAGTCCAATTTTTCAATATTTTGAGACGCATTTAAAGACGATTATTCATGATGTCAATGTATGCATTCTTCGGCCATTTATTTGTGATCTTCCGGTGTTGTGTGGTTTATGTTTCAAATCTTGTTAATGGTGAATGGAGGAAATTTTTTGCTGAAAGTTTTGGAATTTTACTTTCAAAATAAAGTATGGCTCTCTCTCTCTCTCTACTCCACGTAGAGTTAGTTGCAAGCAGATATGAGGAACTCGTAGATGTGGCATCGAAATCGTCAGCAACGTATCCCGTCTATTTACAGTCGCTCTGAACTTCTCTTGCTGAGGAAAATGACGCGCAAGTCACCACAGCGCCCTTAGAAGAGTGATCCTCCCTATTGCCTGTGTTGAAAAAAAGCTAGTATAGGGCCGTCAGTGTGTATGTCGAGGGGATTAGGATTGCGCGTAATTACAAGGGACAGGGAGCATAACAAATAAACCGTAAAACAAACACCCTCGCATGGAAGTTACGAGAGTACTAAAGGCAAACTTATCGCAAAAAGTAAATTAAAGCAACGCACCTTTGTGGATAACGTCAATGTGTTTATTCATGCTTGCCTTCTGTGCAAAGGCTTTGCCACAAATCTCACACAAAAAGTTGCGCAGCTCTACAAGACAAATCGAACGTGCGATTTTATTGGCAAAAACTGTAACTTCGTCGTCAGCGATTGCCCTGAATATTCACTAATGAAATTAGACGTTTACAATAACCATTGAAACATCATCCTGACAATGAGTGGCCTCAACTGTCTCAATCTAAACAGCGGATGCAGAAAAAACTAAGAGCTAATTAACATTTCCGCAGTTGTGCCATTTTGATGCAGACCAATGGCAGCTGGAGGAGAGTAAGATATCAGCGAATAAGAGGATTTGCGAAAGTATAACACAAAGTCCCAGATCTCTCCTGCAACCGACGCTGAATATCACCGCCAAGAACCTCTGCGTGGAGAGACCCACTGACAGCCGTCCTACGCTAGACAGTTTTGGTTGGGATAACTGTTGGACAGTGGATGATCTAGGTGAAAATCAAACAGACAGGTCGGAACACGGGGAAGTGCTTTAACAGAGTGTGAATCCCTAGGAGTGGCATCTGGGGACAGTGCGTGTGTAGTGAAAAGCCTCACATTTACTACGTCGAACATCCTTTATTGATGACCCATCATGGGGCTACAATCACCATGGAAGTAAGTGAGTTCTCCCATGCGGGAATTCAGAGTGCGTGACATTTTGGACAATGCTTCACCGATCACTGCTAAAGATGCTCCGAAAGTGCCCCATCAAATCCCCCGGTACATTGAATTTCTTTGACAACAACAAACTGACATCAGACCACAGCAGACGAGAAGATCAGTTCGGGTTCCGGACAGTAGACCGTCTTCAAAACCGTAAGGATCTCATTCAGTTCGGTTAAATTAGCTGACACCTGCATTGACTCCAACATGCGGCTAAGCCATGGGTTTTCCATGGCCCGATGATTCTGCTGTCGGTACTGACGGCAATGAGGGAAGGCACCTAGTTAGTGAGGTTCAGTTGATCTGCTAGAAAATTTGGCTCTCCTCGCCCAATACACTAGTTGAACCAGTTCCCAGGACATCGCAAAAGTGACCAGAAGAACTCAACGGTGGTCACAGAGACTGCGTCTCACGATTTTCTCTACTTTGTTTTAGCATTATCTTCTTTACGGCACAGTAGCTGCGCGTTTGTTGCCCAGTCCTGGAAACAACACTTGTCTCCGAAAGAGGCTGGGTTCGCCCATTGGAGCCCTCCTTTCGCTAAGATAACCAAGGATTCGTCTCGGAGGTGAATAGGTAGATCGATCCAGGACCTGGCCCGTTCAACGACTTTACCACCCACAAAGCCAGGAGAACACTTAGGCCCGCGAAGCGAATGTGGGTGATCCGATAGTGACAAGCGCGCTGAGGAAAGTCGAAAGCAATGCATCCTCAGCTGATAAAACTAAACGAAAAAAACGCCTTACCGCGCCTTGTACTACAATAATTTGCAATAAAATAGGCATAAAACTTTTAGAGACTAGTCCAAAAATGTGCTTATCAGTCAACTAAAAAACAGCAGAAATAGGAGACAGGGCGAAAAGAAGCGTACTTTTGTGAATATGATCAATGTGATTCTTCAAGTGTCTCATCACGCCGAAGTTTCTGCCACAAAACTCGCACGCGAAGGGGCGTAGGGCTGAAATAAGAAAATAGTTGAGGACACAATATTCTGGATCGCTCTGAGCATGCGCAGATAAATTAGGGTGCAATGCGAGTCTGATGAGGGACTTGGGCCTGCGACCCTGGCCTGTGAAAAAGCAATGTTCCCGTAGATAGCAAGTGGTGATTTAGAGGCTGGTGAAGATCACAAAAGGGACGAGTTAGGTGAGGTAGCTGACATCTTTTTAGTTCTTTAGGCATATATGTATATATGTGGCTAATCCTAAGGACGTTGGTCGCACGCTGCTGAGACTAGCCTATAAGATCCTGAGGAGATTATATCAGTCCTTGTTGTCGTGTGCTTCGCTCTTGGCCCACCCATCAGGTTGTGCTAAAAAAAAATCGGTAGGATCAGGCGGGCACCGTACGCGTTAGGCGGTGCACATCAGCACATCGACCGTCGATTTCGACGAGGTCCATCATGTGCTCCGCAGCATGGTAGTGCAGGGATGGTGACTCATGCGTGGGCTAGTTTTAAGTGATAGTAGACTTGCGCTCCAGCTACCGCACTCTATCCTCCCTCATCCATATGTGTCCGGTGTCAAGATAGGGTCAAGAAGACCAGAAGCTGGTCGGGTGCAGGTGCCTTACACATATACAAATGCACATATACACACATCTGCAAGAGATACTTATTCCAGAAGCACAATGCGACACTGGAAACACCGCGGTAGCACAGAGATTTGCTCTGTGGTCTACTAGATGCAAGTGCTATGAAATTCGTTTTAGTTTCTATACGACCTTGAGCTGAAAAAAGGCCTTTGACAAAGTGAAACACAGTGGACTTTGGAAAATCATGCTAAAATTCAGAAGTCCGCAATTATTCGTGCAGACATGACGGGATCTTTGCGCGGGTCACGGACAACGGGTCAGTTTGAAGCATTTGTGGTTAAAAATGCGATGAAGCAAGGGCCTGCACTCGCCCTCAACACTCTTCATTCTCCTGTTCTACGCCATTCTGATGAACGTCTACCATCAGGAACCGAGAATCAACGTCAAATACTGAATCAGATTGCTGATAAAGGTACGAATTAAGGCCTTTGCGAGGAGTTTCAAGACCAGTGTCCAAAAATTCTTGCTAGGAGATGACTGCGAGCTTAGCACCACGAAAGAAGAATGCATGCAGCAGAGTACTGAGCTCTTTGCATTGGGCTTCTCCGAACCCTGAGTGACAATCAGCAAGTAGACGACAGTGATAGTGCACCAACCGGCGCCAAATGCGGAGACAACGAACTTCGTAGCAGTGTCGATATTACTCGCCTCCGTGGTGACTAATGGGATAAAGCAGTGCTGTGCAATCACTCCCATCCTATTAGGTCTCATGTTCTTCACCATGTCGATGGACGCCTACCGCCAGAATTGGCCGGGATGGGTTGAAATCAACCACAGAACTGACAGAAAACTGTTCAAAGTTAATTGTCTGAAAAAAAAATTTGGAGGAAAAGCAGGATCAGCCTCCACGACCTATTGTTTGCGGATGACCGCGTGCTAAGTACCACGGCAGAGGATGATATGCGGTGGAGTGTTGGCCTCTTAGCTTGCGGATTCTCTAACTTCGGGGTGACCATTAACATAAAGAAGATAGTGGTAATGCATTAAACGGTGCCTCACGCGGAGTACATACAATGAATCCCATATAAGCGTAAATGGAATCCAGCTTTCATCACTGAACAAATTAGCATATCCCGGAAGTACAAATCCAAGAAAGGTTAGGATCGAGGACGAAGTGGCCCACCGGAACCCCAAAGCCAGCCAGGCCGTCACGCAACGGCCGGGTCGGTTACTTGCGAATCCAGCATACTGAGACAGACAAACCAGTACCAGGAGCGCCAACATACGCTCGCAGCAACTGACTCGGATCAGCCAGTCACCACGTGGATATACTCGGCCCTAATCCTCACCATGAAAGTCACAGGAAAACACCGTAGTTCGAGCCCCATCAAGACATCTCCACCAAACGGCACATACACCGCACACAAACCTACCCCAGCCGTCGTTTCCGACGAGGTTCACTGTGTGCCCCATAGCAGGGTAAGCGCGATGACGGTGAATTGCACGTGAATTAATTTACGATTATATTAGACTTGCAATCTAGAGCGTTGTCTGGAGCGAAATGCAAAATACTGTTCGGTAGAGTATCGAGGAGCTTTGAAAAATGCAGCAACATTTGCATAAGAACGGGTATCCTGACAGGTTTACTGCAAAAGAATATTTTCCCAAGAAGATGCCTCGACCAAACTGTCTAACGAACCTTCTTAGGTGCAAGGGCTCGGACATTATTCAAGACCAAACCTGTTGCACGAAAATGGCAAGGATAAGTTGCCGGCTCAGCCCACTGCAATGTGCATTTACTCCTCCTCACTAGCTCATGTGGTCATTATGATGAATAAGGAGACACCGAAAGACAGCAACAGCAGAAGCGGATGTCAGCAGGTTACGAAAGATGGTCTTGCACGCACAGAAGAACCACGTACAAGCTCCGCGCTTACCATGGCCAAAGGCCAACTAACTGCCCATAACTTTCAGCGCCTGACATTGACTCCTCGTGCCACCCATTCACAATCACATTAATGTGAATGGTATGACGATAAGTTATCAAAGGTTAATGTATGCTCACCAACTAGTCTTCCCAATCGATCAATACGAATGTTCAAAACTTTAAAACACTAGGATTTCAAATGAAGGGGCAAGCGGCTCGGATTCCACATGCGCGAAAGTGCCGTGGAGGCTACATTATGAAGGAGCCATTCCAGCCTGACTCTCAGTTCACCATTCGGCTACTCCGCACTAACGAACACGGGGCTGATTGCGAGATCTGAGTTGAAAATCTTTTATTGGTAACCTTCTAAGCCATGGCTTTTAGCGCAACGTGATAGATTCAGATGGGGCAGATTGTTTATATTGGGGAATACGCGCTGAGTGCTGTGGACCTCTCTCTCTCCCGTCTCCCAGGCCCCAGTCAACTGCCCGACCAGGTCAGTTATTTGGGGCAGAAATTAGGAGCATTGTTCGACCGAACTAAACAACCCATTGGCGTGTGCAACACTTGACAGGTCCCTCCAACACAACATACCAGGATATCACACGAAGGGGTTGGGCGACATGAGTCTCATAGGCGTTAGAGTGCCAATGAGGTCGCATGAAGGAACCAAATAACTCACTCCCCATCGAGTTGAGGCACCGATTCGTGCCTTTGGAGGATGATGTGGGACGGGTCCATGTGTGGTGTATGCGACGGTGAGGAAATGTGCTGATGTGGTATGACCGGTAGCGTGTTACTACAGGTTGTATGGGTGTGTATATTGTTGTACATTTCTGGGGGATTGGTGCAAGGGTGGCGATGGAGGCGTTTGCGAAGGTGGAAGATGGCGATCGGTCCTGAAGACGATGTCGATCTCAGGTCGCTCATCACAGTAGATGTTTAGCAGTAAAACCGGGAGCATGACGCTTAGGAGGGGTCCTGCGGCAACGCTAGAAACGGTGCATATTGTCGAAGCCAAATGGAACCATGGCTGTGGACGGTGCAGAACAACTGCTAGACTCGCAGAGATTAGGGAATCAAAGGATATTTCAGCTCTGGTGAGAGGAATAATTTCGTCATGGGCATTAATGTAGTCTATGGTACATAAGCCAAGGGTACTGTGGCAAACTGTTGACGTAGGATGGAGTAATCGTTCTTAAAGAGAGGTCGCAGAGGATGGAGCGCTGAACCCCGCACTACTATGGTGTTCGCAAGCGGTAAGCTGTAAAGAAGCTGTTAACTAATCTCCTTAAGTGGACACCAATGACAATCTGGATCACCGGCACTCCTTCCCAGGGAAAATTAGAGGAGCGCAAATGCGGTCATCTTGAAAAGCACCGGAAGCAGACGCAATTCCTGTCGAAGTGTATAAGCACCGCTAACCACGACTTATGGAAGATCTTAGCTCAAGATTCCAGGGATTTGGTGACAGAGAGACATCCTACAAGACCGTCTTTCACTTATGAAAACGTAAGGGGAACCGGTAACTCAGTAATAAGCATAGGGAAATTTTCCGCAGAAACATGGTAAGCAATTGTTTGTCCATGTTGTACTTGATATTGTGTTTACGCCCCTGGAACAGGTACTACCTCCAAAAACGCAAGGCAAATTCAGAAAATGCCAGGGAACCATGGACAGGACCCTCGCGGCCCGCCAACCTCAGAAAAAGTGCCAGAAGCTGAGGATAAGCAACTATACCACCTTCTTGGAACTGACGAAGGCTTTGGACAAAATAAGTCGCGATGAAGTCCGGAAAATCATGCCGAAATTCGAATGTACCCAGGGGTTCAATCGAATGGTGTGAGCTCCGCGACAAGATCATGAGTAAAAATGTAACTGGTCATCGGACAATGCGAAAAGTTTAGTCAAACTTCATAAGGCTTCGCTGTACAAACGACTTATTAACAAGATAAACGACAAGGTCATGTAATTTTGTTTTCGATTTGAACAATACCACGAGCTGATGCAGAAAAACGTGAATATACTACACGTCTAATCCATAGAATAACAACTTGAAGGGTTTCAGACACAAACACAGACAGCGCGTTTCTAACTTCGTTAAAAAATAAAAAAGGTTAAAACATTTAAATAAGTGAAACACACTTTTGTGAATTACGTCGATATGTTTTTGCAAACCTCCGTTCGAGAAAAAAGCCACACCGCAGATCTCACAGGCGAACGGCCGCAGTTCTAAAAAGAAAATAAGAAAATATCCTGCTTGATAGCACCCCCAAAGCCTAGAACGGCTTTTGCACGTCTTTTTATAGTAAGAAAGCAAGCCTGGGTACGACGTGAGGATATAGATGTTAATGAAAAATTAAATCGGAAACCGGTGAACGGAAACTAAAAGAATCCACACCGAGCCGAATACCAATCTATTCAAGGGCAAAGGTGTAGCCGAATAATTTCCGAGAAAAATATATATGCTGATTGAAGCAAGTATACACTGCAAGCAGGATAGCCAAAAAAGCAGCGTGAACGAGCGTGGCGCAGGCAGCCAATGCGATATTACGTGAGGAAATGCAGTCAAAGTTAAAAATTTAAACATTAAGGGAAAAGGCACGTACTTTTGTGGACACAGTCGACATGCCGCTTCAGCAGACCGCTCCGTGGAAAAGCCTTGCCACAAAATTCGCATGTATTCTCTAACAGATCTAAAAGGGAAACGAGGCTTACATTGAAGGAGAAAACTGGAGTCTTCTTTGGTGGGTTAGTTTTGAAAACTGGCAAGCTGACGTCGAGGAATCCAAAAAGTAGATACCCACGTCGCTGCCGTGGGAGCAGCAGCGGCAGAAAGGTAGGCTTTGGAAACAAAAAGGCGAGAGAAGCGCATAAGCTAAGGCAAGGGTGCCTGAGACTAAAAAACTTTTCGTAAATGCGGCAAAAGTCAGCACACAAAAGTTAAACAGCGATACGTTTATAAACTTAGTTGCATGATACAGGTAATTTTCGGCGGAATTTTGATTCATCGCTGTACAACACTTTCAACCCAACAATGAACAAAGGCCCTTAGTAGGCTTGACGGGAGAGATCTGAACAATCCAGAAATGTCACCTCAGGTGACATAATCGCGAAAAACTACGCGAGCTAGCTTTTATATAAAAAAGATATATAGGGATCACATGCGTTTTATAACTCAAGCTGTAAGTAAACTAAAAGCCATCGGGAAGCAGCTCATGGTTTATTATTATAATTACCAACGGTGGTACTGCGGGAATTTTCTCAGCAGCCAGGCTGCTGTACCATAAAACTGAAATGAAGGTATACTCAGCATTTCCCATTTCATTCACGAAATTAATTTTTCCTTTTTTTCCTGCTTTCACAAAATCAGAATAACAATAGCAATAACCTGTTTCTAATTTACTTACAGGTAGTATTTACTCCCCCATCCGCATTCAGGGAAAAGTCTATGATGGACTCGGACGATTATCGCCTCATCAGTTTAGCCCGCATCTTATGCAATGTTATGGAATGGTTTCTCAGGATAAACTGAAAGGTGGTCGCCCGTCTAACGCGTGACCATTATTAACGAAAAAAACAGCTAGAGCACGAGGTAATAAGTTAGAAGAGACTTTAAAATTAAACAATTCTCTAAGATGATGTCATTAAACAAAAAATCCTTTTCAAGTTTACTGCTCTTACCATAGCGGTCACATTTGTAGCCAACTATTTTCAAGGCTAGTATAAGTGCTGAAATTTCGAAGCAAAGATGCTCAACAAGCATTAAAGCGTGAGAAAAAAATCTGCGAAAATAGACGTCGTGAAGGAAGCCAACGCGACATTAATTGGGAAATAGCAGTCGAAGATAAACAGTAAACTGGTGATAGAAAGGGAGCGCACTTTTGTGGACACAGTCGACATGCCGCCTCAGTAGACCGCTTAGTGCAAAATTATCGCCACAAAACTCGCACGTATGATTTCGCCTAGCTGGAACGGAAACTGGGCCTAAAACGAGAAAGAAGCAGAATTTTGTTTGGTCAGGCGAATGCAAAGCAAGCAATAAAAAGAGGGCTCTGCTGGTCACAACATTGCCGCTACAGCAGTGGTAGAAGGGCACTCTCCTCATCTAATATAAAACACGAAGCAAACACCGACAAGCAAAACCACGATAGTAGCGAGAGAAGCACGTAAGTTTGGAAGGCAACAATTCCCGAGACTATGAAAGGTTTTATTTTTAAAGGGGCAAAATTCAACGCAGTTTACGTAAACAACGAGGATAAAGCCATCTTAAAGGCTTCTCTATGTGCATCCTTCTTTTCTTCTTCGAAGTGTAAGTCTTACATACGCACAGGAAATAGGCAATCAAAGGGAACATTCAGGAACCAGGCAGCCGGCATGCTTTGAAAAATGTCGGACTTTAAAAGACTGTCGAAAAGAACTGCCTACCGACGTCGAAAGCGGCACTTCCTTCACCCGAGCTAGCAAAAAAACTTAAGATTTGAAGGTCTGCGAAGGGTGGTATGTAGCCCCTCCCCTTGGCGAAAGCACAAGCCGTCTCTGGTTGCGCTGATGGCGAAATTTTTTTAAAGATTTTTTCGAGATGATCAATCTGAGGGCTCCTATAACCCCTCGAGAACAGGTTGGTCAGCAAGCAATTATTTCCCTTGGTTGGGAGGCTAAAACGCATGACCTAACATGGCTTTGTCGCTATGTGGAATCAAATCACCTACGCGAAAATTTATAAAAAAAGATTAGAATACAGGCATTTGGTAAGCAACACTCACATGGACGGGGAACACCTTCCAAATCGTCAGGGCGCTCCACACAAGAAGGTTCCACTATTTCGCGCTTGGGACAATGAAGCTCTATTGAAACGGGCGCAACGTAAAATGACGATATACATACCTAAGGTGTTTGCCGCCATAATTGTTTTTGAATTAACCACGTCAATGGAGGTAGATCTAATGCTTGCTGCATTTAACGCATCCATCGACACCGTTGAAACCGTTGAAGGTGACGCGTTCCTATTTAGGACATCATTTGATAAAGCTGGTGATGTGAAAGACGGTGAGGGATGCCATCTGTTGTCCCTGATTGCATAGTTGCTTTCATTGGATCCAGATTTACAGTGAGGAACGAGTTGACAACAATGACGCTATCGATAAAACTAACCCTGCTTAGGGCGAACGAAAGCTTACAAGCTGATTTGGTCGGACTGATTCGTTAACCTAAAGCCAATATAGACAAGTGAGACAGGCTCTTAAGAGAACCTTAACACGTCCCAACGCGGGCGCCTTTGTTCCAGTAACTTCTTCCTATTAAAGGGAAAATGCGAAACAAATAAGAATCATTGTATACATGTCTTAACTATTTCCGTACTTTTAATCAATGAAACTTAAGTCATGACTTCAAAACGGCAGCACTATAACGAAAATTGTGTAACCTGTTTGATTCCAATAAACTGTAGAGAGGGAACTGCACTCGACATACGTCTGAGTAGGTTTATTGGTGTGGACGCAGACCTACTCGGCAAATGCGCAACTATTACTTCGTTCTTACCGCGCGAAAATCAGCCTGGTAAAACGCTTCTGGTATATTTGGACAAATTTCATTTCCATGTATCCCTAGAGAATAATTTATGGATAGTTTTATTTCAAATTCTTGCAAATTTTTTAAGCTTCTTCTACCAAGAGTGCATATTGTCCTCTTTGGGCTAGTACTTTGGTTTAAAATCCAACTTACCCTGAGGCGTAGTTCCTATAATCGGTTGCTCAAGCAAAAAACCAACAGACTCTTCATCAGCCCTCATTCCAAGCGAGGTAGTTAACAGTGTCAAGTTATTGATAAAAATATGGGTTTTTAGGTGTGGAATGGATATAAAATTATCATAGAAATAGGCTAAAATAATAGTGGTAATGAATGAATAAGTCGATATCAAGAGTAAACGGAATAAGAATAGTTTTCCGGCAAGTCATTTCCAGTCAACTGAGCTGATCGTTTGTCAGATGGATAGCATAGGTTGATGCCTGTGGCCGTATCTAGGGGAGAATAATCAAGCAACACATGTTGTTTCTACTCCGCTTACTCCACCACCAGCCTTTACATATGGCCATTACAATGCCTCCTCTTTAGATTGGTCACTGCCATCAGTGCTCTTATCTACTTCAGGTGAAGTTATAGTGAATGCAACAGCACCAGGTGAAACTTGCTTACCAGGAATGATTGGCAGGTAGCCTAGAGTACAGGTAGGTAAACGGCCACGAAAGGGTTTGTGTTTCATGAGATGTGATGAAAAAGGAGTTAGCTGCATTTTGATGGCATCACGAATAAGGAAGTTTAGAATTTAGAATTTATATTTGGTTAGCACCGGGAAGGTACTGTCTATGGTACTGTCTAAGTTTGAACCGAGAATAATTTTTTGAATAACAAAGGGCCATGCCACAGATGATGTTACTTAGGAGATGTGCCTCTCGTTAGTATTGTATTGTAGTATAGTATCAATTAACCGATTTAGTGGCTGTAAAAGTCTGACATTTAATTCGATGCTGAAGATTGTTTAGTACTGTGGTGTGCACCATGTGCTTGTTGGATAATTTTACAAATTCGCGTGGTATATCGCATTCATTATAGGATCTAATGTTTCGAGGGTGTGGGATAGGTCACACTGTAAATGTTAACCTCGGACTGTACATAGTAAATTCGGGGTTAAACCGGTTTATGATTGAACATATCCTCAATATGCTAGCAGGCAGAAAGCTCAGGTGATATCCAAATCATGCTCATGGTCTGTATTTATAAATGCAAGTAGTCGATTTTTATGGAACGGTTGGTAGGTTCAACTAATCCATTACCTTCCACAAATAAACTGAACTTCACATTTACTACTGACCAAATACCTTGATGGAGCAGGTTTATACACTCAACCCATTTAGTTAAGTACTCAAGCCCGACCAATATGTACTTATTTCCTCGTAGTGACCTCGTAAGACATCTATGATATATAATCGGACTCTTTCGCCTGGAAAACCAGTAAAAATTGCTGAGAGGACGTGGGGAGGGTATTGGCGACTCAAATGTGGTGCATACAAGATTCGCAAAAATAAGGTATGGAAAAACACATTTCCGGCCCCTATAATCAGACATTTGCAGCTAATTCTGTACCCATCTGAACATAATGACCTAATTTACCCTGTAGATCTGTTTACAAATGTTCAATGAGTAAAACCGGAACGATATGAATGTGTTGTGTGTTGGGAATGACGCAAAGAAGGATATCACATTTGATAGTGAGATGAGACCATTGATGTAAGAGGCGTCTTTTCCTTGACTCGATCCTAAAATTGCCTGTTCGATCAGTTTATGTTTTCTTTGAGCTATGGGTTGGTAGATAATGGCAGTTTCAGTGTCGTTTTGCTGTATACATGACCATGTCTCCAGCATCTGCACATTATTGTTAATAACGTTGATGTGGGAGATTACCAAATATTTTTTTCGGATGACAAAGTGTGACTGACAAAGACAAACCATAAGTAATGCCATGTTTTGGTCCCGTTCGGTATTGTCATTAAAAACTAAAGTCCCGAAGGAGCGCTTGTCATCGAGCTAATTGATTTGATTGGCAGATCTATGTCAACCAAACGCTTTAAGGTCTATACAAAATAGAAAACAGCAGTCTCAGAGAAAGTTTGGAGTTGTTGGCCAAATTCAATGATAGGCAGTAGTTCACATAAAATCGCAAAAAAATTGCGACAACTTTGTAATCGCGTTATCTGCAAAACATAAAGACGTTAACTAGCTGTAGTTAATGAGATTTTACAGGTAATTTCAAACTTAATATACAGTGGTGATCAGGTTGGCAGTAAAAAAATCCAAAACAGTATTTTTTCTGGTGTTTTACCTAAATTAAGGTTATTCCAGAGACAAAATGGCTGCAAATGGGACGAAAGCAATTTGCAACGGGGTAGGGTTAGCACAAGTGCAGTGTTTTCTCACTCTCCCTTCCTTTACATGGAACCGTGATTCTGTACCAGGCAAGTGCACATTCGCGAATGGTTCCCAGCTCTCCTGAAGACGTTAGTGGTTGCAGACTGCAGAGATAGCGCCATTGCCCTCAAGATAAAACCTGCAACTGAGCTCAGATGCCGCACACTGCATCAACCCGAAAGAAAGTTTCAACTATGTCGACACACAGAAGTCGTGGAAGATGTTCTGAATTCAGAAAACTATTGATACTTCTCTTTGAAAAAGGATACTTTTGAGAAACGTTTATATTCTGGAGTAGCTTATAGCCCATTGCGATGGCGGTTACTGAAAAAACTGATGGTACCGAACTTTGCGCGCCAAAGGAAGGAATAAAAAGACATCGCGATAACTGATGCGCCGAAAGTACTTAAGGGGTTACGTGTTCAACGGTTTCAAAGCTAAAACAGTAATAATTACCTTCTGTAATTGGTTGAACAAAAAAGGATCATGGTTTTAATCCCACAACGTTATATGTACGTTAGATTACGTTGTTCTGAGTATAAAACTGTTTTTGTAAAAAATTCTTGACCGCTAATTATCTCTTCAGTTCACTGGCACACAGAAGGCCAAATATTAAAAACCAGTGTTCCAAGGCAGGCCTAAAGCACATTTTATAAAAACGGGTTCTACTATCGAGAGTTTTAAAATTTCGGAGGATATACCCGGTAGTACTTTATGCTTTGGTAACAATCAGGGCACAATTTTCTGAAAGCTTAAGGCAATTGATAAGTCCGGGCATAGAAAGGGGCTGACTCTTTATGCTTATTCAAGGCTGATGGTCGTCACCAACAACCATAACGAAGCCTTTTTGCCAAGAAACGGAAAGGCGCCAGGTGCAGCACCACCGGTCAAACGCCTCACGATCGATTCTTTAGAGTTCGAGCACTTTGTTGCGAGCTAGCGGCTTGTATTGATAGGCAACTTTTAAATCGTCAGCATACACGAAAGGCCTACCATTCTGAAATGAACCCGGTTCATCATTGACAAAAAGACAAAATAAGAGCGGGTCAAGTGCACTAACCTGAATACCTCCACCCCTCGCACGTGCGGGGTTGGACATAAAAATGGAGATCTAAACATGTTGTGTACGAAAGCCCAGAAAAGAATATATTCATAAATAAGTAGGTTTATTGATTGGACAGTTCTTGGGCGTAATAATATCCTGAGAACATAGGAAAAAAACCTAAAACAAATTCCTCTTTTTAGTTATCAATTTAGCTTTGTTTTCTTTCTATGGTTACATATCAGTGTTGGAAATTAGGAGTTTGTTTTAAGTAAAAAAACCCGGCCTTCCAAGGTTTATAAATAGCAAAAATTTATGTGGAAGCACATTAAGCGGGTCCAAGAAAAATGATATTATTTTTGTTACGTAAAAGCCTACAGTAGGTTGTCTTGTGCAGATAAAGATCACGAAAATTATCATGGGACTGCTGTCAAATGTTCTGTCTAGTTATACGCTTTGGCATTCGGTGCCCTTTATTCTGCTAGTAAACGGTTGGATGGAAAGTAGGTTCCCTTTTCCATAGTAAAAGTAGTAGTAGTCGTAGTAGTAGTAGGAGTAGTAGTATTAGAAGTAGTAGACGCAGTAGTAATAGTAGTAGTTGTAGTGGTAGTAGTAGTAGTAGACGCAGTAGTAGTAGTAGTAGTAGTAGTAGCAGCAGTAGTAGTAGTAGTAGTAGTAGACGCAGTATTAGTTGTAGTAATAGTACTAGTAGTAGTAGCAGTAATATTAATAGCAGTAGAAGTCGTAGTTTAATAAAAAATATTGGTATTAGACGCAGTAGTAGTTGTGGTTATAGTAGAAGTTGTAGTAGTTATAGTAGTAGTAGATGCAGTAGTAGAAGTAAAAGTTGTATTGGTTGACGCAGTAGTAGTAATAGTAGTAGTATCAGTAGTAGTAGTATTAGTAGTAATGGTAGTATTAGTAGTATTATTTGTAGTATTAGTAGAAGTAGTATAAGTAGCAGTTTTAGATGCAGTTATGGTAGTTGTGGTAGAAGTAGCAAAAGTCATAGTTGTAGTAGACGCAGTAGTATTTGTAGTAATAGTTGAAGTAGTAGTAGTAGTAGTAGTAGTAGTAGTAGTAGTAGTATTAGTAGTAGTAGTAGTAATAGTAGCAGTAGTAGAAGTAGTAGTAGTAGTAGTAGTAGTAGTAGTAGTAGTTGAAGTAGTAGTAGTAGTAGTATTAGTAGTAGTAGTAGTAGTAGTAGTAGTAGTAGTGAAGTAGTATAAGTAGCAGTTTTAGATGCAGTTATGGTAGTTGTGGTAGAAGTAGCAAAAGTCGTAGTTGTAGTAGACGCAGTAGTAGTTGTAGTAATAGTTGTAGTAGTAGTAGTAGTAGTAGTAGTAGTAGTAATAGTAGTAGTAGTTGAAGTAGTAGTAGTAGTTTTATTAGTAGTAGTAGTAGTAGTAGTAGTAGTAGTAGTAGTAGTAGTAGTAGTAGTAGTAGTAGTAGTAGTAGTATAAGTAGCAGATTTAGATGCAGTTATGGTAGTTGTGGTAGAAGTAGCAAAAGTCGTAGTTGTAGTAGACGCAGTAGTAGTTGTAGTAATAGTTGTAGTAGTAGTAGTAATAGTAGCAGTAGTAGAAGTAGTAGTAGTAGAAGTAGTACTAGTAGTAGTAGTTGAAGTAGTAGTAGTATTAGTATTTTGGAGTAGAAGTAGTAGTAGTAGTAGTAGGAGAAGTAGTTAAAGTAGCAGTTTTAGATTCAGTTATGGTAGTTGTGGTAGAAGTAGCAAAAGTCGTAGTTGTAGTAGACGCAGTAGTAGTTGTAGTTATAGTTGTAGTAGTAGTAGTAGTAGAAATAGTAGCAGTAGTAGAAGTAGTAGTAGTAGTAGCAGTAGTAGTAGTAGTAGTTGAAGTAGTAGTAGTATTAGTATTAGTAGTAGTAGTAGTAGTAGTAGAAGTAGTATAAGTAGCAATTTTAGATGCAGTTATGGTAGTTGTGGTAGAAGTAGCAAAAGTCGTAGTTGTAGTAGACGCAGTAGTAGTTGTAGTAATAATAGTAGTAGTAGTAGTAGTAGTAGTAGTAATAGTGGCAGTAGTAGAAGTAGTAGTAGTAGTAGTAGTAGTAGTAGTAGTTGAAGAAGTAGTAGTATTAGTATTAGTAGTACTAGTAGTCGTAGTAGAAGTAGTATAAGTAGCAGTTTTAGATGCAGTTATGGTAGTTGTCGTAGAAGTAGCAAAAGTCATAGTTGTAGTAGACGCAGTAGTATTTGTAGTAATAGTTGAAGTAGTAGTAGTAGTAGTAGTAGTAGTAGTAGTAGTAGTAGTAGTATTAGTAGTAGTAGTAGTAATAGTAGCAGTAGTGGAAGTAGTAGTAGTAGTAGTAGTAGTAGTAGTAGTAGTAGTAGTAGAAGTAGTATAAGTAGCAGTTTTAGATGCAGTTATGGTAGTTGTGGTAGAAGTAGCAAAAGAGTCCGTAGTTGTAGTAGACACTAGTAGTAGTTGTAGTAATAGTTGTAGTAGTAGTAGTAGTAGTAGTAGTAGTAGTAGTAATAGTAGCAGTAGTAAAGTAGTAGTAGTAGTAGTAGTGAGTAGTAGTAGTTGAGTAGTAGTAGTATTTTTTTATTAGTAGTAGTAGTAGTAGTAGTAGTAGTGAAGTAGTAGTAGTAGTAGTAGTAGTAGTATAAGTATGGTTAGATGCAGTTATGAGTAGTTAGTGGTAGAAGTAGCAGAAGTCATGTAGTTGTAGTAGACGCAGTAGTAGTTGTAGTAATAGTTGTAGTAGTAGTAGTAATAGTAGCAGTAGTAGAAGTAGTAGTAGTAGAAGTAGTAGTAGTAGTAGTAGTAGTTGAAGTAGTAGTAGTAGTATTAGTAGTAGAAGTAGTAGTAGTAGTAGTAGAAGTAGTTAAAGTAGCAGTTTTAGATTCAGTTAGTGGTGGTTGTGAGTAGAAGTAGCTTAAAAGTCGTGAGTTGTAGTAGACGCAGTAGTAGTTATGTGAGTTATAGTTGTAGTAGTAGTAGTAGTAGAAATAGTAGTAGCAGTAGTAGAAGTAGTAGTAGTAGTAGCAGTAGTAGTAGTAGTAGTTAGAGTAGTAGTATTAGTATTGGTAGTAGTAGTATTAGTAGTAGAAGTAGTATAAGTAAGCAGTTTTAGATGCAGTTATAGGTAGTTGTGGTAGAAGTGTAAAAAGTCAGTAGTTGTAGTAGACAGTGAGTATTTATGTAGTGTAGTAGTAGTAGTAGTAGTAGTAGTAGTAGTAGTAGTAGTAATAGTGGCAGTAGTAGAAGTAGTAGTAGTAGTAGTAGTAGTAGTAGTAGTAGTAGTTGAAGTAGTAGTAGTATTAGTATTAGTAGTAGAAGTAGTACTAGTAGTCGTAGTAGAAGTAGTATAAGTAGCAGTTTTAGATGCAGTTATGGTAGTTGTGGTAGAAGTAGCAAAAGTCTGTAGTTGTAGTAGACACAGTAGTAGTGTAGTAATAGTTGTAGTAGTGGTGAGTAGTAGAAATATAGTAGTTGTCGTAGTAGTTGTAGATAGTGTAGTGGTAGTAGTAGTAGTAGTAGTTGTAGTAGTAGTAGTGAGTAGTGGTAGTAGTAGTAGTAGTAGTAGTAGTAGTAGTAGTAGTAGTGGTATTAGTAGTTACAAGTAAACACAATATTAGTAGGAGTAATTGTAGTAGTAGACAGCAGTTGTAGAAGTTGTGGCAGTGGTAGTAGCAATTGAGTAGTGACTAGTAGATTTGCAGTATTAGTGCTAGTAATGGTAGCACTGACTAGTAATGTAACAGGATTAGTTGTAGTAGTAGACAGAAGAAGTAGTAGGGAGTAGTAAAAAGTTATTAGTAGCATTTGACAGGTGGTAGTTCTTGTAATAGTTGTATTAGATAGTAGTAGACACAGTAGTAGGATTATCAGTTTAGTAGAGAGTTAAAGGGCTTGTGGTGAAGTAGTAGTTTCAGGAGTAGTAGTAGTAGTAGTAGTTAGTAGTAGTGGCTAGTAGTAATAGTAATGGTTGGTCAAAGTAGTAGTGTGTAGTTGTTGTATTAGTAGTAATAGTAGTATTAGAGTAATAGTAGTAGTAGAGGGAAGTAAATAAAAGTAGAGTTTAGATACAGTGGTGGTTATTGGTGATAGCAAAAGTCGTAGTTGTAGTATAAGTAGTCAGTTTTAATTAAAGTTGTAGAGTAGTAGTCCAGTAGAAATGGTAATAGTAGTTGTATCAGTGGTAGTAATAGAAGTATTAGTAAAGAGTACTATTAGTAAACGCAGTAGTGATAGAAGCGGTAGTAGTAGTAGTAGTAGTAGTAACGCAGTAGTAGTTTAATGAGTAGAAATTATTAGTAGTATTAAGTAGTAGAAACAAATATTAACATAGTTACGATAGACACAATTGTAAAAGTTGTTGGTGGTAGTAGCAGTGGTGACGCAGTAGTATTAGAAGTTTAGTGCTAGTGGTGCTCAATGCTGCTAGGTGTAAACTCAGTTGTAGTATTAGACGAAGAAGTAGTGAGTAGTAATGTAAGTACGCACTCAGATGGTTTGTAATAGTTGATTAAGTAGTAGTATGATCCACGTTAGAATTATCAGTTGTAGGATTCGTAGTATTGTAGTTTCAGGAGCAGTGTAGAAAAGTTAGTTATGTGAAAGTAGTAGTAGTAGTAATAGTAATAGTCTGAAATTAAGTAGTAGTATTTATCTTGTATTAGTAGCAGTAATAGTAGTTTAGTAAGTAATATTAGTAGTAGAAGTAGTTGTCGTAATAGTAGTAGACGCAATAGTAGGAGTATAAGTAAGTAGTAGTAGTATTAGTAGACACTAGCAGTGGTAGTAATACAAACAATTAGTAGTAATAATTAGTAGTAATGTGGTGAGTAGACGCAATAGTAGTAGTAGTAGTAGTAGTAGTAGTAATAGTAGTAGTATTAGTAGTATGAGTAATTATAATAGTAGTAATGTAGACGCAGTAGTAGTAGAAGTAGTAATAAGTAGTAGTAATAGTTGTAGTATTAGTAGCAGTATAGTAGTGGTTGCAGCGACCGAAACAGAGGTATAGTAGTATTAGTGGTGAGAAATAAGTGGCAGTATTACACAGTTATAGTATTTACAGTAAAGTAACAATAGTCGTAGTAGTAGTAACGCATTAATAGTGTAAGAGTAGTAGTAATAGTAGTTATAGTAGTAGTATTAGTAGTAGTATTAGTATTAAGTAGTAAATAAAGTAGTGAAATGAACACCATTAATAACAAGTATTAATAGTGGTAGTAGAAGTAGTAGTAGTAGTTGAAGTAGTAGTAGTGATAGTACATTGACAGAAATAATAATAGAAGTAATCGCAGTAGCAGACGCAGCTGTAGAAGTTGTAGCAGTGGTAGTAGTCGTAGTGGTAGACGTAGTATTTTCGAAGTAATAGTGGTAGTAATGGTAGTAGAAGTAGTAGTCGTGGCAGAATTAGTTGTAGTGAAGTAGACGAAGAAAGTGAAGTAGTGCTAGAGTATTAAATAGTGTAGAAGTAGTTGACGGGGTAGAGGTTGTGGTAATGGATTTATATTAGTAGAAGTAGGCACGACAGTGAAGTAGAAGTATCAGTTGTAGGGAGTGACGCAGTAGTAGTAATAGTAGCAGTCTCAGTAGTAGTATTAGTAGAGTAGTAGTAGTAGTAATAGTAATGGGTAGGTAGTAGTAGTGGTTGTTGTATTAGAGTGATAGTAGTAGTAGTATTGTAGTAGTAGAGGAGTTGATGTCGTAATGAAGTAGTAGACGCAGTAGTAAGGAGTCGAATTATTGATTGAAGTAGTAGTAGTTGTAGTAGTAGTAGTAGTAGATAGACACTAGTAGTGTTAGTAATAAATAAGAAAAGTCGTGATGTTTTAGTTAGTAGTAGTGGTGGCAGTAGACAGTAGTAGTAGTAGTAGTAGTAGTAGTAATAGCAGTAGAAATGAAACGTAGTATTAAAAGTAGTAGTAGTATTAGTAGTAGTAATAGTTAGAAGCAGTAGTAGTAGTAGGCGCAGTAGTTGTAGTAGTATTAATAGTTGTAGTAGTAGTATAAGTAGTAGTAGTTGCAGCAGACGCAGTAGTAGTACTAGTAGTGGTAGTTGTAGTAGTAGTACTAGTGAAATGAAACAATCTGACAGCAAGTATCACAGTGCACTCACAAGTAGCAGAAGGTTGTAACAGGATGCTGGGTTGTGGTTCATTTGGTGGTGGTGTTTTGTTGGGTGGTGATTTGGCGGACTGAGGTCGGGTTGCAATGGCTCATTCTTAATGTGGCCTTTGTGGCTCGCTCTAGGTGGGATCGACCGAGGTGGTGGCCGGTGGTGGCCGTGCTTTGTGTATAATAAAGTGTCAGTCTTCTTGACTCTGTCTTGACACCAGGGACTCGAATTCAGGGGAGGAGGAGAGATGCGGTAGCTTACTGCAGCGCAAGGCTATCTTGAAACTAATTCTTGCGCAGTCACCGTCCTGCACCACCTGGTGTCTGGAGCACGGTGGACCTCGTGGAAATCGACGGTCCGACACCAATGAAGTAGCAGTAGTAGTAGTAGTAGTAGTAGTAGTAGTAGTAGTAGAAGTATTAGTAGCAGTTATAGAAGCAGTTGTAATTGTTAGTAGTAGTAACATAGTCAGTAGTAGTAAACTACATTGTAGTAATAGTTTAGTAGTAATCTTGTATTAGTAGAGAAGTAGTATTATAATAGTAGTAGTAGTAGTTGTGGAAGTAATGTATAAGTAGTAGTAAAAATAGTTCCGTAGTAGCAGTTGTACGAAGAAAATGAAGTACATCAGTAGTAGTAATATTAGTAGTGGTAGACACAAAATGCAGTAGTAGGGTATTAATAGAAGCAGTAGTAGTATAATTATAAATAATATTACAAAGACACTTAAGTAGTAGTAATTAGTAATAGTAAGTAAAAGTAGACGAATTGTGGTAGTAGTAGACATAATAGTTTTATTAGTAATATTAGAAGTATTAGTAGTAGTAGAGTAAGTAGTAGTATTAGCAGCAGACGTAGTAATTGTAGTAGTAGACACATCAGTATTAGTATAAAGTAACATTAGACGCAATAGAAATCACTAGTAGTTGTATCAATAGTAAAGTAGTATTAGTAGTTGTATAGTAATGACAGTTTTAGTAGCAGTTGTTGTTGTAGTTGTAGTAATAGTAGTAATACTATTAGTAGTAGAGATAGTAGTTAGTCGTAATAGTAGTAGTATAAGTAGTATCATTAGTAGTATTAGCAGTAGTATTAGACGCAGGTGTGGTAGTATTAATAGTAGTAGTCGTAGTAGTAGTAATATTAGTATTAGTAGTATTCGTAGTAGTAATACTAGTTGAAGTAGTAGTAGTAGTAGTAGTAGTAGTAGTAGTATTCGTAGACGCATTAGCAGTAGCAGTAATTGGCTCGTCCACCTGCATTTCTATAACCTTGGCGTCTACCTGGCCTACGGCTCTCATGAGTTCACTGGTTGACACATTGCGATGAAGTGCGTACCCCTGCATTCGGTTTTGCGATGCACTCCTACCAGTGCAGTAGCGCTTGGCTCGCACGCCATCTGCGTACGGTGAGACAATTTTTCGTTTATAATTTCCCCAGGGTTAACGTACTACCCTTCGAAATAGTACCAACCTATGAAACACTAACTCGTCTGCAAGAAAAATTTAAATAGAACCGTTGTCGATACAGCTGGGCATAAAGGGTCATATTGCACAAAAATATGCATAGGTGGGTCTCAAACCATATTACATTTATGGTAACATAATTGGTAATTTAGTATTATTAGTAATAGTAGACAGCATTGGTAGTATTTGTCATTATTGATAGGTCTTGGACGTGTTGGTTGTTAATAGTAGTAGTGTTAGTAGACGCAAATGTAGAAGTATTAGTTATTAGTAGACGCAGTAGTAATAATAGTATATTTAGTTGTAACAGTAGTAGTAGTAGTAATAGTAATAGTAGTATGGTGGTTGTGGTTGTGATAGTAAGAGAAGTAGTAATAGTAGTAATCAGTAATAGATATTGAAGTTGGAAAGAAGTCAAAATGTTAGGACACAGTAGTGAGATATTAATAGTAGTAGTAGTAGTAGAAGTAGTAGTATTATTATTGAACTGACAGTAGTGGTAGTAATAAAGTAGTAATAGTGGAGAAGAAGTAGTGTTAGACAAATTAGTGAATTAAATGTAGTAGTTGTAGTATAGTGTAGTGTATTAATAGTAGTATTAGTATACGCAGTAGTAGTACAAGTGGTTAATAGTAGTAGTATTGGTTACATTGACGTAGTAGTAGTACTAGTATTAAGTAGTAGTAAGACACAGTTGTAGTAATACATTAGTATTAATAAACACAATTATAAAGAAATCATAATAATGATAGAACTGCAAGTAATGGTTAATTACTTAGTAGTAGTAGTAGTAGTAGTGGTAGTTATGTAGTAGTAATGAATTGGTATTAGTGGTAATGTAGTAGTAGTAGTGTTAGTAAGTTGTAGTAATGAAAGTAGTCAGCAGCAGTAGTAGTAGTAGTAGTAGTAGTAGTAGTAGTAGTAATAATAGTAGTGAGTAGTAGTGAGTAGTAGTAGTAGATCATGGTGTGCTACTAGTTGAGTAGTAGTAGTAGAAGTGAGTGCATCGTAGGCAGTTGTAGTATGTTTTCCTCGTCCACCTGCACTTCTATGCCCTTGCCGCCTTCCTGTGCCTACGGCACTCATGGAGTGCACTGGTTGACACATTGCGACGAAGTGCGTGCCACGGCGTGCGAGTATTGCGATGCACCGCTAGTGCGGCAGAGCACTTGACTCGCGCGCCTTCTACGTACCGGTGGGCAATTCGGTATGTCCCCCAGGGTTAACCTGCTACAACTGCAAAATAGTACACCTCTGTTTAGCACTTCTTTTCGTCTGCGGCAGCTTTGTTAAATAGAAGCCGTTTGTCTGCTCTTGCAAGAGGCCTGCTGGGTTATATTGTTTCTGCATGCACAACATATGCATGCATAGGTAGCAGTCTGCTCCTGTGGGCAGTCGACAAATGGCA